>RJWT010035524.1:0-13446 GCA_004365215.1 Cuniculus paca | reverse complement strand
CGGCACGGATGCTGCTGCAACACGGCACTCGCTGCCGTCCTGCAGGCTGCAGTCCTGGGAGTGTGACGCAGGCGTCCCACAGCACACACTTTTCTTCCCCTGGTACTGGGGCTCAAACCCTGCCACTAAGCCACACATCTGACCTTTCAAGTCTTGCCAAGTTGCCCGGGCTGGCCTTGAATTTGCGACTGGGGCCACATTCCTGAAACCAGGCTGTTGGTGGCCCCGTGCCTCATGGGCCCGGTGACTTCCTCCACCCACAGCGTCCCTACCTTGGCAGGAAGCCAGGGACGGAGCTGTGGAATCCCTGTGACTTGTCCCACCGGCTCCAAGGCCACATCTGTGGTACTGCAGCGGCTCCTCCTGGTTGCCGAGTCCCTGAAGGGGACGTGGATCCGGGGGCTTGGGCACCTCAAGTGCAGCCTGGGGTCGTTTCGCAGGTGTGCCCTCTGCATGGTGTCTGCTCAGGACCAGAACCGCCATAGGACTGGGCACGAGCACAGCAGCCTTAGGTGGGGCTGGGCCCCAGCGCCAGGTCGCCACTTGCTCTTCCAAGGGTGCCCACACCACACGGGGCACAGTGTGGGCTTTCCTGCAGAGCCTCTGCTCCCCATGACCCAGGAGCAAGGACTTGTGCTCAGCCTGGAGCTGACAGAACCTCCGGCTAAAGAAGGGCAAATTTTGAAGAACTCTGCCACCTCCCAAGTCTGGCTGTCCACCCTGGACAGTGACAGCTGCAGGGTGGGGTGGGGTCCCTGGGTTTGTGCCCCACAGCTGGTCTCCTCTGCCTGGCTCTGGAGGGAGCAGTGGAAGTGCTGAGAACTGCTGGGAGAATCACACAGACCGTGCCAACCACAGGTACTCAAGGCCACAGGAAAACACTGCACGTACAATAAAACAAGTCCCAGCACATCGCATCAGGTTTCTGGTTTTATTTTGAATTTATAAAATTCCAGTGTCATCCATATTCATGAGCCTTTACACGTTTGCATAATAATCTCCAAATTCCAAAGTTAAGGCCAAGGGATGGATGTAGCTATGGAAACACAGGATAAGGAAGACATTCAAGAAGGGACAGAGACACTCTCGGGTCCCTGCCCAGGGCCCTCAACAGCTGGCAGGCTGCAGGGAGACACCTGGTAGTCATTTCACTGTATTGATAACCACAAAAATGGAGCAAGGACCCTGAACAGCTCAGGGCAAGGCTTGAATCCACAGCACTTAGCAGTAGGTAGAGATGTGCAAAATCCAGTTGTGTGAGAATTTAAAATTGGCCTACAGGGCAGGGGAGGGGAGGGAAGGGGAAGGGGGAGGGAGGGGTTAGAGGTTCAGGAAGACAACGCAGAAGAAAGACCCAGGAAGAGAGGAGGGTGGGATGGGTGCCAGGAGGAGGCAGAAGGGCCAGGGTGGGGGTCGGGGGTACGCAACTGTCCAACAGGAGCAAGTCCCCAGACTCCTGCAGATGGAAGGGGTGACAAGAGTTAAGAGACAGACCCTGGGGAAGGCGAGACGCCCCTTGCCATCTCTCCCCGCCCCTCAGCCCAGCTGACTCAGCACCACAGCCACTGCACAGAGGTGGGTGTTCACTGGTCCTGTGAGTGGGCACGTGAGGCCCACGGGAACAGGGCCCGCTGGGATTTCTGTAGTCTAACAGTGGCCAGGGCTGAGCCAGAAGCCGAGGGAGACTTGGGGAAGGTATTCCAGGGGAAGTGATGTTCCCCCATGAGGCGGCTGTGAGACGGATACCATTTGGCCCTTTTAGGAACCAGAGTACCTGGGCTCAGACAACCGCAAATTGGGTCTGCTCAGTCCCCACACGTGGCAGAGGCACCTCTGCTGAGGACCTTTCCTTGTGAGGGTGACCGGGAACCTGGCCAGCGGCCTAGCACTCCGTCACCTGCCACGCACCTGAGGAGGGGTGGACCCCTTGGCTGGCAGGGCTCAGAGGTGCTGGTCCTTTGGTCCTCATCCCACTCCACTCCTTGGTCCAGGCTAAGTGACAGCCTGTCCCCAGAACTGTGAAACCTGCCCTTCCAGGCTGCTGAGCACCTCGCTCTGGACCAGCCCCAAGCCACTGGACTGAAGGAGGGCACTGGCCTTGAGCTCGGCAGCTCCCCAACCCTGTGGGCCCCAGCAACACAGCCCATGTGGGCAGCACAGGCCCCTGTGAGACCACCACACCAGCTGAGGTAGAAAGAAGGCAACTGGACCAGAGATGTCTGGGGAGGGTGGCATGGGGCCGAGGGTGGTCTGAAGAGAAAGTCGAGCTGTTCTCATCTCCCCTGCCCCATGCCCTATGAATCTCAGGCCACACTAGGCCACGGTCACAGCCACAGGGGACCCAGACAGCATGCGCACAGGCAGCCCTGCCTAAGGCTCTGTGCACCAAGCCAAGGGGCTGAGGCCACAGCAGAGACCCCAAAACAAGCATAACCAGGGCCGTCTAAGGCCCCAGCTGCCTCAGACGCCTCCCACTCCCAAGCTGGCCCTTCTTCCCGCCCCACCCAGCACTGCTCAGACCTGGCAGCTGAAGGAGGTCTGGGTGACAGGCAGGGGCAGGAGGGAGTGGGAAAGGAAGAGGGCAAACGTTTTGGCTTTTATAAAGTCAAGGAAATTTATTTCCTGAGGTCATGACACAGGAAGTCGACTCCTAGCCGCTGCTGCGGAGCTCGTAATGAAGGTCAGAATGCTGACCACATGCTGGGTGGACAGGAAGCTGGAGTCTGTGGTCATGAGGTGCTCAATTACCTTGGCTTAGTGTTTCAGACAGTGGTGCCCCTGTCCTGGAGCAGTGTCGGAGGTGGACGCTGAGCTGCTGGGTGCCGACTGGGCCTGGCGGAGCGGCTGTGGAGGGCCGGCCCGCCAGGCATCACTGCAAGACCTCAGGGAAGGAAAGAGCGTCAACAATTCATGAGGGTCCAGCTGCTGGGTCAGGTGGAGACAAACCACTGTGTGGGTGGGTGCAGGTCAGCAGGCTGGAAAGGTTTCTGCTTTTTGATCATTATCGTTTGGGACCCCAAGGCAGGGTCTTGGGGGCCACCTGCGCCCCAAAGCTGGGAAATTCCTCAGAGCTGCTCATGTCAGGAGCCTGTGGAGAGGGAGGATGTGACTTCAGTATGGGGTTATCCTGCTTACACGCAAGCAGCTGCCAAAGCTGCTGCCACCCATGGCACACTGGCCCCACCCGTGCCCCGTGGCCACAGGCAGAGGCAGCGGCTGCCCCGCTCCCGCAGTGTGCTGACCTTCTCGCTGCTGTTGGCCCAGGGGGCATCCCGCACCACAAAGCCCTTGGACGGGGCCTTGGCCTCCTCGTGCACCGGGGGCTTCATGTAAACCTGTAGCGCCTCACTGTCCACCACGTCAGCCAGCTGTGGACAGGGGTGGCATGTCTGTCTGCAGTCCAAGGGGGCTGGCCCTTGGTGTGGGATTCCCCGAGAGCTACAGAGGACAACCTCCACCACCTGTCACCTCAGGCTTGTGTGGGGCCTGGGGCCTGGGGTCCCAAGGCCCTACCCACTCAGGACTCACGTATTCTTCCTCGAGGTTGAGGATGTGGTCGATGGCCTCCTCCACATTCTCTGGGAGCCCCGTCACAGTGACGCAGTTGGGGTCTGGGGCTCCGCTCTGGGGGAAACGGATGTCCACCTGGAAGCAGGACAATGTCACTGGGTGGCTGGGGAGGATGGGAGTTCTCAGCCCTGCTGGCTTGTGGGGCTTACCTTGAACTCATCCATGATTTTTCGGATGGCTTTGCCACGGGCACCGATAATGCGGGCGTGGACACGGTGGTCCAGGGGGACGTCCTCAGACACCATCTGCTCCAGCTCACCCACAATCTTCAGAATGGCATCCCGGGCAGCTTCCGTGTTCTTCTCATACCCAGTGATGGTGATTTGGTCCTGGGGCTGAAAGTGGAGAGGGCAATCAGATACACAGCTTTGGTACTACATGAGAAACCCACGGTATAAATAAAGAGCAAAAAAAAAAGAGAAAAGAATCAGTAATAGGAAACAGTGAGGTTGACCTTTACAGAAGGGAAGGGGGCAGGGGATATAGCTCAGCGGCACAGCTCCTGCCTGGCAAGCACAAGATCAAGGTCGGGAGTTCGATTTCCAGTAGAGAAGGGAACTAAGAAATGGAGGGGAGGGGCAGGGGATGGAAAAAACAATTGAGCCATGCTGCATACCAAGGTGAATGTAATCATTATGCACTGCAAACATGTACTGATAAAATGTAAGTCTTTATAAGACCAAACCAAAACAAGGTGCACGAGCACAGTGCACAGGCAGAGGGAGCCCTGCAGGGATCCCCAGCCCACAAGTGCTGCCAGCAGGGCTGGTGCAGGACTGGGCTCTGCGTGCAGGCTTCACCTTAGAGGAAATACTCAACAGGTGGACAGCACCCATTCAACACTGTCCCTTCTCAAGCCCCACCCATGAGACGGTCAAATACAGGATTAGAAAGGACACCACGAGGATGGAGAGGGGACAGCAGGTGGACTCCAGTGAGGCAGAGGCAAAGCCCTCAGCCTTCAGCCTCCCATACCCTTGCCCACCAGGAGGCTTTCCTGCTTCTTCACCAGAGAGCCCCTTCCTCCACCTGACCCTGCGGCGAGCAGGAACAAAGCAGCCAAGACCCTTAATTCTCAGGGCAGAACACTCAGAGCAGAGCCAGAGAACAAGAACCAACACCCCAAGCCACAGCAAAGGTGGGGGTGTGAGGACCTCTCACCCAGATCGAGAGGAGGGCAAGGTCGCAATGCCACAGGCCAGGGCTGCTGAGAGGAAAGGACATGCACCCTGACCACCAACTAAAATCGTCTCGGTGTAAAGGCAAAACAAGACAAGGGGGAAAGAAAGGGAAGCGAGGGGCAAGTTTGAGAGAGCCAAATTTCTAAGATGAAGGTAAGTGAAGATTAAAGTTAGAAAACTAGCGGTATAAACACAGCCACTAGAAATGTAGAGGTGAAGGCCAGTGAAGACACTGAGAACACTATGCAGGGGGAGGAGCCAGGGGCAGAGGCAGGGCCTGGAGGGACCCCAGCCTACTCGGGTCTTGCAATGTGTGCAAGGGCTGCAGAGGCAGCAGGAAAGGTGGAGACCTGCAGACCCGCTTGAGGGGTGTGCGGAGGGCCAGGTCCTGCTGGGCTCCCTGGTGAGCGAGGCACAGCTGGCCACACCCCAGGAGCAAAGAGCCCCTACTGAAGTCAGGGCTGCCCCACAGACCAGTGTGTGTAAGAACAAGCTGGAGACACAGATATGGGGCAGCAGGGAGCTGCAAGCTGCAAGGAATCAGACCCTGCTGTCTCACGTTGTCTGCCTCCCAGAACCCCTTGGGGCCTGGTCGGGGGCTCAGAGAGCTGGGGAATAGTCAGTCTGAACCTGTAGGCATCATGGCTTGAGAAGGACCCAGCCAAAACCCTGCCGCCCACCAAGGAGTGATCACGTGGGCATTGAGGAAAATGTCCCAAGTGCCCAGAGGATACAAGGTGTCCCAGAAGCCCCAGCCAGCTGGCAAGGGCAAAGACAGCCCAAACCTGAAGCCACAGTCAGATCCACAGAGACCAGCTACCCACTGTCAACTGGGCCTACTTTCAGCCAGAATATGAGTGTTGTGCCGGGTGACTTTGCAGTAGAGGAAAAGGTCAGCGTCCCGGTGCCCCTGAGGTGCTCGAACCGTGGCGCCTCAGCTGTGTGGGCCTCCTTACCTGGCTCCCGTCATCCTTATCAGGAAACTGGATGTTCACGTCATGTTCCAAGCGGATTTGAGTGATCACTGCCCCTTTCCTCCCAATGATCTTGGGATGGTACCTGGGGTCTACAGTGACATTCAGCTTGAAACTCCGTAGAGCCTATGAGTGAATAAGCAAGCATGAGGCCTGACCTGGAAGAGCACCCCATCTGCAGCAGGGTAAGGTGCCCCCAATGGCCCGCTGCCACCAGGTCCTCAGCTATGAGCCGACCCCCTGCATCCCAGAGAATGTGTCTCTGCCCGGCCCTAGCCACCTTCAACTGCCTGCTGATTGTGGGATAAGTGGCCACGCCCACTCCACCTCGAGCACATTCTTTTTTAGCTAAGGGTGCTTAGACCACCGCTGCCTACTCATGGAGGCGGGGCTCTGGACTCAAGCCTGGCACAGCCAGGCAGTGGGCTGCTTTGAGCTTTTGGACCCGTCTCCCCATTGGTGAGCCAGGGATCTGAGGAAATCTGTGGGAAGAGTATGTTCTGGGTCTGTTGGGGCGGAAACAGCACCAGGAGTGTCCAGGGCCCCCAGGCCCGCGCAGGAGCAGGACCTGTTCACATTGGGCAGCAGGCTTGTGAGGGTGAGCCAGCTGGAGACACAGGAAGCTCCTGTCCTGGGAAGGGCCAGGACTCTGGCACGTCTGCACCTAGCTCCTGTGGGGCTCTGCCAGGGGCAAGGTAGGGTCAGTCTGCAGCCTGGGCCCCACCCTACCTTCCTGCATGGCCCAAACCACTGAGATGTTTCTCCTGATGTGGCTGAACTGCAAATCAGCACAACAGCCCAACACTGTCTCTTTTACATTAAGAGTAGAGTGTCTGTGCCCCGAGAGCCTTTCCTTCCCCCAGCAAGTCCTTGGGCCCCAAGTCTGCGGAGTGCCCAGGGTGCTCCACCCCTCCCCTAGCTGGGCAGCCCTGTCCACTTACCCGGTCCTCCTGCTCAGCCTGTAGCTCCTTCACACGCTCCAGCAGCCCTGCCTTGGCCCTGTCCAGATTTGCAGCAAGTCCTGTGATGGCGATGATGTCAGACTGCAGTTCGGGAGCTGGGACATGTATATTCACCTGCACCACGGAGAAAGACAGGCCTGGTTTCTGAGCCCCCCACGACACTGAGTCTGTTTGGCCCTGGCCCGCAGCTGGAGGCACAGGAGCCAGGGAAAGGAAGGAGGCCCACCCACTGGAGGCAAAGCCGTCCTTTGTAGGGAAGTCTCCAGGGAGAGGAAAGAGCTCACCTCAAACTCATCCATCATCTTGCGGATCCCGCTTCCCTTCTGCCCAATGATGTATCGGTGAAGGTCAAAGGGTACCTCCACTTCAATGGTGACTGGAACTAGTGCCTGGAGAGACCCAAGAAATGACAGAGAAAGAGCCCTGCTGGCACCAGTGAGCTTTCTGCAACCCCCATCAGTGAGCCCCACTGCCAGGTCACCTACATATAACTCAAGAGGAAGGGCACAGGATGAGGAACCCACTCTGGGGTAGGTGGGCACATCTGCCCTCCTGCACTGCAGCAGGCCTGGCTGGGGAGAGGCCTGACTCCTGGCTGTCCTTGAGGGCATGAGGACCCTAACTCTAACCCTCACCCATCCTTTTTGCCTGCGCAGCCTGCTCCTCCACAGCACCCTCCAAATGCAAAGTGCGCCTCTCCACCTTGCTGAAGGCGCCACGGTGCACAGTGCTGGGGGAACGCTTACAGGGGCCGCGCCCAGGCCAGTGGTGGTGAACCTATGATGTTCGTGCCAAGTTGCCCTGTAGCCGAGCATCGGATAACAGCAGGTTTTTTCTAAACTAAAACCTCAGTATTCAACTTCAATGCAGTGTTGTTACTTCACAATAAATAAGAGGGTTTTGGGTCACAGTTCGGGCACTTGGTCCCTGAAAGGTTCCCAATCACTGGCTGAGGCAACGCCCGATAAATGCTTGCTGTACAAGCGCTCACCATTACAACAAGCCTAGACTGGGTTACCCCCACCTCCGGAGAGGAGAGGTCACCTTTACCACAGCTGCCTAGGGAAGGGGACTTGGACCCCAAGTCCGGATGAAAGGAAGAGCCCTCCCTGGGCCTACACATCCAGACAGTCGGCACAGGTGGATGCCTGCACTTGAGGACCCAACGACGAGACGCACTGCGTGCCACCACCCAGGTGGCACTAGGCTGTGGGGAGGACGCTGGAAGGGCAGACACACCTCCAGAGCTTCCTTGGCGGCCTCACACTTCTCCTTCCGGCCTGAGATGGTGATGATGTCGCACCTCCTGGGTGAGCCAGGCTCAGCCTCTCTGCCCTCACTAGCTTCATCTCCATTCTCCTGGATGGCGGGTTCCATGCCATGAGCTGGGAAAGAGGAAGAGGGCAGCAGACAGCAGCCCTCAGGGCCGGTTCTGCAGCACCTGTTGGTCTATACTGTTAAGCATCTGCTACATACACTAGTGGGAAGACTCACTGCCCCCCAGGAGGTCAGGCTGGGCAGGGAGAGCAGAGAGCCCACATTGGGCCGCCCAGCTTAGGGGACACAGAGTGTGTCCTGCGGAGGCTATGAGTTCTACATCTCTCTTTTCAATTTCCTATGGTGCCCACAGCAACAACCTCAGAGATGTAAAGGGCACACACGAGCCACAGGAGGCATATGCAGTTCCACTGTGGAGACTGACTTCCAGGAAGGAGTCTGACCCCGGCCTGGTCCAGGTGAGCCAACAGGCAGTGAGAGGCCAGCATGAGCCCGCCGCTCCTTGTGGCAGGGAGAAAGAAAAAGCTCCAGAGGGCAGTCAGGGACCTGTGGGCCACCCTGGGGACCATTCTTGCACCAAACAACATCTGTCCATGGAGTAAGACAGAACCTGGAGCCCACATGATACAAAGCATGGACAGGAGACTGGTAAGTGACAGAAGAACACACTGCCTGGCAAAGCAGCAGTGACTGCTAGCTGGACATTAGGGCTGACTTAATGAGTGTGCTGCAGTTGTGGAAGACAGTGTCCCTGTTTTTAGGAAATATGGACAAGGGCATCTAAGTATTACATTCAGACCAGGCTTGGTTGCACACGCCTATAATCCCAGCACTTGGGAGGCTGACCTAGGAGGACTACTGAGAGTTCAAGGTCAGCCTGAACTACACAGTGATACCCTGTCTCAAAAAAAACCCAATCAAACAAAAAACCCAGACCCAAACATCACTGAGCCTCAAATGATTCAGAAGAAAAAATAAGTATGTATGTAAAAGGGAAGGGGCCCAAAAACAACCTGTGACTCTGAACTGAGGAAAACAGGTCTATCTTCCACTATTCTGTGTAGTTTTTCTCCTAAGTGCGACCCATTCACGAATGGGGCAGTGTGATTTAACTAGTTTCCTGCACAAAGCACCTGTCTTTCCAGGAAGACGGAGCGAGTGGAACTGCTGTACATGATGAGGACATCAAACCAGCAGAGAGCAGAGGCTGCAGGGTCACAGGCTGGACTGCAGGCCAGCAAGGCAGAGCCCAGGAGGTATGCACACCATTCACAAATGTACAGCTGGCAAGAGGCCTCCTGCCAGGCCTGCTCTCCTCGCTCCTGCCTGGCTTGCCTGCCACTGAGCCCACAGTAAAAGCAAGCAACCTGGCACTGAAAGGCCTGGGACAGCTGCTGCTCTCTCTTGGGCAGACTCCTAGGGACCCTCGTGGGGACATGCCGCCTGTACTGTCACACCTGAAGTCATATGACATCCCAAGTAGCAGTGGGGCTAAACAAGGACTCCTGGCCTGTCGCCCCAGGAGCCCTGCCATGGCCCATCATCAGAGACCAAGGATGGCCCCAAGCCCCAGGAACTCATGGTGGTGTTGGTGTACCACTCCAGTGCCAGGCTGAGTGGGGCAGGAGGGACACCAATGCGGATGGCAGACTCGCCGACAGGACTCACCAGGGGTCTCCTCTCTGTCCGGAAACTTGATCTGAACATTGTAATCCCGAGTGATCTGCTGGATTCTGGAACCTTTGGGGCCCATGACAGACCGATGGAACTTCTGAGGAATAGTGCACTCCACTGTCACTTGAGCCTCCTGCGGAGCAGACATGGAGAGAGGAGGAAAAAAGGCTGAGCTCCTCAGGTCGGCACAGCACTCTCCCTACCTTTCCTTGGTACACAGTTGTCCGGTTTTAGGGGAGCCCAGACCTCCTTTGTCACTGGGCGGGGTGGGGGGGGTAGGTCTTCTTCTAGAGTGGGTCCCACAGGCAGAAAGCACCGTGACCAGCCGCTGTCACCACACCATGTCAACCAGGGGCAGGACAGCCATACCAGCTGAGGGGGGGCTGTGTGTGTGGTACTGGTACTGGGGAGGATGGAACCCAAGGGTGCTCTACCACTGAGCTACATCCCTAGTCCCTTCTGTTTGTTACTTTGAGGGAGGTTCTTGCTAAGTTGCCCAGCCTGGCCTTGAACTTGCAATTCTACTGTCTCAGCTTCCAGAATAGCTGGGATTTCAGGCATTTGCCACTGCACCTAGAAAGAGGGACCTTCTGTTGTCAGTCTGGGGTTTGATAAGGGTGCCCCACACCACTATCAGGTCCTAAGAGGGGCATGGGAGAGGGAGGGAGCACCAGCCTGTGCTCTGCACAGTGGTTGCCAGGGACGAGGGCTGACCTTGAGGCCCCCCAACTTACCAGGTCCTCAATGATCTCCTGGATGCGCTTCTTGGCTGCCTCCACACAGTCCTTGGCGCCCTTGAGCATGACCTTGTCGCTCTGTGTACCGGAGCGTGGGAAGCTGACCATCACCCCCCCGTACTCCTCGGCAATCTCCCGCAGCACCTGGCCCCTTCTGATGACAAAATGGCGGTGGTGCTTGGGGTCCACCAGCATGCAGTCTTCAACCACATTGTCCTGGTGTGTTTGGAGAAGAATGGACAGGTGAAGCACCGTGCCAAGGGCATCAGGAGGAGCCCAAGGCCGAGGCCCTGCTCCCTACCAGGTTCTGGATCAGGGCCTCCAGCTCTTTCTGTGCCTCCCGAACAGCGTCCTCCTTTCCTATGATGGTGATCAGGTCCTGGTCTTTGTCCTCTGCGGCTGGGAATATGATGCGGGCTCCGGTGCTATCACGTACCTTTCGGATTTTGCCACCCCCTTTGCCGATGAGAAATTTGTGGTACTCTGGCTTGGCTCGGATGTCCACAGTGAAACTCTTGGTTTGCTGCAGCAAAAACCTTGTGTGTGTCAGCCCCACAGTGCAGAGAATGAGTATGACAGAGAACAGCGGTGTGGGGCAGGCTCCCCATGCTCCCCAGACTTGATGCTACAGTAATTCTAAGGTTCACCTCAAATCAATGAATACCTAACAGCCCACACCTGCAGCCCTTCTCTACCACGACTGAGAACATAGGCTAGGAACCCCAGTCCTGCCACTCGTCAGCAGCAACCAAACCTCTCCTCTCCTGGCTGCCCCGATCTGCTGGGGTGCAGTCACATGCAGTGTGAGGTGTGGACAGAGCGTACCCCTGGAGAGGTCCTGTCCTGAAGCCTGTATGCCCCAGGCCAGTCTCTTCCCTCGTCAGCATGACAAACTGGCCCACAGGAGACAGCAGCACCCCACACAGTTTGGAGAGCCATAAGCCCAGGCCACAGTGTGCAGAGAGCTCTCAGGCTATGGGAGCCCAAGACCTGCATATGACACCAAGGGACCAGGGCCAACAAGAGCCAGACTTTGTCACTTTCTGACAGACACCAATGCCTTTGGCAGACTCATCTGTGAAAATGGTGACTAGGACCACAGCCACCTCTTTCTTACCTTCCTGTAGGCCTGATGCTGGCTCAGAGAACACAGAGGAAGGGTATAGAGAAAGACATGATCAGCTAGCATGCAAACTGTTAAATGACAGAGCTTTTTCCTTTTCCTGTAGCATTGGGGATGGATTACAGAGCTTAGCACTGAGCTACATCCCCAACCACCCCCCACTTTTTGAGTACTGGGGATAGAACTCACAATTTAGTGCTTGCCAGGCAGGCGCTTGTGCCACTGAGCTAAATTCCTGGCCCCCTCACCTTTTTTTTGAAACAGGGTCTCACTATGTAGTACAGGCTAGCCTTGAACTTGCAGTAAGTTCCTCCTCAGCCTCCTGAGAGTGCTGGGATTACAGGGGTGTGCCACCACGCCCTGCCCCCAGCCCTTTCTTATTTTAAACAGTGTCTCAGTTGCTAAATTGCCCAGACTGAGCCTGAACTCGGAACCCACCTGCTTGACCTCCTAGAGGGCTGGGATTACAGGCATAACAACCATGCCTGGGTACAAGTATCTTTTAAGTGCTGGTTTCACTGAACATCAGAGAATCTACTACAGTGGTACCTTGATTCAGGACCTTAGTTCTTAACACAATTCTGGTCGCAAACTGAACTGGATAAGAACCAAATCAAATTCAATGCCTAAGTTAGGTTCAATGTTGAGCTTATGGGAAAATTTGATTTGGTTCTTGTCCAATCTGGTTTGTGACCAGAAGTGAAGAAAGAATTAAGTTCCTGAACCAAGGTACCACTATATTCTTTGGATGGTCACAAATAACATTATCTAAAGACTAAAGAATCAGGCACATTCAGCCCAGCCATATGGTAAAGGATAACACCAAAACCAAGAGGGATTACCTCAGAATTGCATGCTCAGTTAGACATCAAAATGATGATGATGATAAAAACCACAGCTATATAAGGAGATACCAGAAAACACCTGACAAAATCCAACACCCACTCCCCACAAAGCTCTCAGAAACTTGGCACAGAAGGGAGTTTCTGGACGCAGAGCAGGGAAGGCCACCCCAGGCAACACCGCCTCCATATGCAGAAGGGGAATCTAGTGAAGTATAAGGACGAGCTCCTAAATGAGGTCTGTGTACAAATTGAGACGCATTTCCACAGGCTAACCCCTGAAATTAGGTAAAAAGCCCCATTTACAGTCTCACTAAAAACAGAGATAGAAACTGAATGCCCTATCTGCTACACGTGTATGCTGAGAACCAAGACGCACCAGCAAAGGCTCAGAGGCCTGACAAACTGGAGAGAAATGGGCTTGAAAACTTGAGATTGCCAAGCTGTCTGCCCTCACCAGTCTCATTTCCAGATTCCACTCATCCCAATCAAGACCTAAGCATGAGTGTTTTCTAGAAACCCACAGGCTGATTCCTAAATGCACAAAGAAAGGGAAAGGACTGGAACAGCAACAACAACAGCAACTTTTTTTTTTTTTTTTTGCAGCACCAGGGATTGAACTCATGACCTTGTGCTTAGGCCACTGAGCCAAATCCCTGGCCCTTGCAACAGGAACTTTTAAAAGGAGCCGAGACGGAGGACTTATATCAGCTGACACACAGATGTCCTGCAAGGCCAGTCATCCTGAGCCCAATGTGCTGCTGAAGCAAAAAAGCCCAAAGCCAGACCTATAGATGGCTTTGGATGAAGGGCTAAAGGTGATGCACCAGAGAATCCTGGGGGTGATGTCACTGTGTTTTGATGGTACTAGCAGTCACATGACTATCTGTCAAAACTCAGAACTATAAAAAAAGAATCTTGAGTTTTACTGTACATCATACTTTAAAATAATCCTCCCCCAGGCAGGCGTGGTGGCACACACCTGTAATCCCAGCACTCAGGAAGGCTGATGCAAGGAGACTGCTCTGAGTTTGAAACTAGCCTGGGTCACAAAGTGAGCTCAAGGACAGCCTGAACTGCATAAAGAGACTGTGTCTCAAAAAGA
>RJWT010035523.1:0-13450 GCA_004365215.1 Cuniculus paca | reverse complement strand
TATTTTGCACAACCAGGAAATTATTTCCAAGAATGAATAAATTCTTGAATTAGCCGAAGTTTTTCTTTTTCAGTAAGTCACACATTATGCACATAATATAATCTAGTATTCTATCCATACATCCATTTCTTTGTTCATTTATAGATTTTCCATGCATTAGTAATAAAGTCTTTTTTTAGACTGCACTGAGAATCATTGTAGCAATATTTATGAAAGCAAATCATACCAATCAATCTTTCATGTATACTAAACCATGATGTCAGGAGCAAGATTAGGAAAGACAGTCATGATCTATTATATATATTTTCAATTATTTGAGAAAAAATTAAAATATCAAAACAACCATAAATAAAAGGTCACCATGGTTGTTTTATACCTTACATATGTTCTTAAAGAATTTATAAATTTTAGCAAGGAAAACTGTATTTTACTTAGACCAGTGGAGTTTTCACTATAAAAGATATTCTTCTGGAACATGACTACTGTATAACTGTTTTGTGATATTAATATTCACAGTGCCTGGCTGCCCATTTTGACTGATTTAAAATGCTTATCCCCTGGAGAAATAGCAGTCAAAGGTTCTTAATGATCTGGTAATGGGTCCTTATTTTGCTTTGATTAGTATCCCAAAGAAAGCCCCATGCCTTTCTTCTGTGCCTTCAGTTTTGTCTTTTCTTTTGTGAGCAAGAGAGTAAGTCTAGGCAGTTGAAGCTCTGATAGTCCTGGTGTGGTTTAGAGTCTAAGATGGAAGAAGGCAGGTGATCATTGCAGGACTCACAAACAGGGAACAGATCTCAGGATTTGCCTGAATCCAAAGATCCTGAGCAACAGCTGTGCCAAGGAGCTCCCCCCTGTCCACAGCACGCACTTCCCTCCTGTGGCCTTCGAGGCCTGTTTGGTACAAAGTCGGCTCCTATCAGCCCGTTTACAGTGGCTGAAGAATCTTCTACTTTCTACCTCCTTCTAATCCAAGTCTTAAAGAGCCTTTTCGAGCATTTAAAATATATTGGAACTGAAGAGATTCGTATAGCATCTTATGCCTTCAAAACCTTCTGAATAAGCAAAATGTTAGCTTGAGCCCAGTCATTACTATAGCTGGGTGCTTCTGAGAGAATTCCAGGAAAAGTAAGCAAAATGAATGGCATAAATTTTATTTATTTAAAATGACATGTAATTCCACAGTCCATTTGAATTCCTCATACTGTGAGAAGTAAAAGAGGAATAACACGATTAACTTACAAAAAATGGAAGCATTGCTTCACTGGCAGATAAGCAGGACTAACTCCCAAGCTGTAAGAAATTATTTGGTCTTTCTATTTATAATTACTAAAATACAGTGTTTTAATGGTCTCATAAAACATGGAAAGTTTTTCTTTTCATGCTTGAAAACATACAAATTTGAGGAAAAAAATCTTCAAAAACAAAAATATTATTATGCCAATTAATAAACCATGTTGTTCTCAGAGCAGTTAAAATTGATCTGAAATCTTCCTCAACAAAATAAACCTGCCTTACCAGAGTGGCCAGCCTTTTTTCTCCAACTAATAATAAAAAGGAATTGTGTTCCAGAAAAGAACACTAATGTTTTAATGGAGGTGGCCGGCAGTCCCCTGAATCATTAAGATCAGGCAATGACCTTTCTCCGGTTATATTTATCTGACAGTTTTCTATAGAAAAGGAACATTAAGAGCTATATAAAGCTTCAACACATGTTGCACAGAAAGGACTGTATAGCCCTCCATTATTTCTGCCTGTAAATGACTACATGTCTAGCACTAGCCTGAGGCAGAACTGGCTGCCAGCAAACTTGACCTGCATTATGGGTTTAATGAAGCCATAGCTTTCTGTTTATAATTCTTTCCACTTTTAAATAGTATTATATCCAGGGGAAATGAGATAAGTGCCTCTCCTCCGGGTTCATCTGAGCTCCTGACCAGTCCTCTATGAAGGAACAAGCAATGCAATCAAGACAGTGCTCAGGTTTTGAAATCTGCTCTGCCCTTCACTTGGGAAGATCCATTCAGAACCAGGTAGGTGGGACACCTGACAATTGTCACCCACAGGGCCTGTCTGAGATGTGGTTCCCTATAGATGTGTACTGATAGGCAGATTTAAATAAATATATCTGTGTACAATTTCCTTGAGCATTTCCCTGATGACAGTGAACAACCTCTTTAATTTTAAAAAGTTTCCCTTTAGAATTCCTAGCTCTTTTTGGATCTTTTTTCTCATTCAGAAACTTCTACTAAATAAAATTTTTATAGACTTTTAGGCTTTCGATTTGCTGAGACTCCTCAAGTCACCACACGAAGAAAGAAAAATGTATTGTAATTTTTTGTAACCTAAGCATAATTAAGCCTATCATAATCATAATTAATCATGATTGTCAACTTGACTAGATTAAGAAATGCCCGGGAGATTAGTAAAGCATACTTCTTGGGTGTGTCTGGTGGTTCATGGGGGCATGAACTTACGGAATATATCTGCTCCCTAGCACTTTCTTCTTTGGTGCTCTTTCCGACCTGCTTGGCTTCTTGGCACATTAAGTGAGCAGCATTCCTTTACCAAGCCCTTCCACCATGATATCTCTGTTGGAGCCAGCCAACCATGCACTGAAGCCATGAGCCAGACAAACCTTTTTTTCTTTACGTTGTGGGTATCAAGTAACTTGTCCCACAGATGGGAAAGTTGAGCAGCACAGCATCTTAGCTTATATTTTAATCCCCTCTGTTCAAATCAAAGGGTTTGGTGAGGCAGTATTAAGCAGTTGAAAGAGGTTTGAGATACAGACTTCTTACCCTGAGTGTCCTGAAATGATGGCTGGCTGAAGGACTACTGACATTGGTGAATCTCTTCCTTCCTAGCTTTTCCCTTTGTAGTGACAACCTCACGGCCTCAAGCCAGTCCTGCTGTGCTATACTCAACTGGCAAGACGTCTCCTGCCTTTTCTTCTCTCCTTACCTCCCTCTCTTATGCCCTTGGACATTCAGGGGAAAACTAACAAACAAACAAACAAACAAACAAACCTCATTATCTGCTCCTCAACTCATATTCTCCCCCACTATACCTAAACATGTTTCTCCTTATTGTGAAATTATTAACAATTTGATTGGTCTTATTGCCCTCAGACAGAAAACTCAGATTTTCCTCAGCACCATGAAGTCAGGAGCACTGCAGGAGGGATTGCGGTTTTGCAGCTTAAGTGCTCTGAGGGTTGCCATATCTCAATTTACTTCAGGAAAAGGACTCTGGGTAGCCACGGTCGCCTCTGCAACGGTACAGAACCGTCTACTGGCAGAGCAGAAGCCATGCTGCAGGGGGCTTAGTTACTGATAAAGGAAGACAGAAGGATAATAAGATGGAGTCACAAGCATAAAAAAGAATTATTTTAAAACATGGAAGTGACTTGTATGTTTGTTGACAGAGAAGAAAGAAGCAGTAGAAATAATGAGTTTGAAAAATAATTACTTTAGTGGGCAAGACTCCTAGGAATTGTGAGCTAGAGAGGTCTGAGGGAAGTGGAGAGATCAGCCTCTGGAGGGAGGGATATCTTTTATCAGAAGGAGAGCTGGGATAGAATAGAAGGATTTGGAGATACAGTACATTATACTAGCTGACTTTGTTCTTGTTGATTATCTGTTGAGACTTAGGGCATAGGGATGAAAGCTTAAGGAAAATGGAAAAGATTTGAACTGCAAGGATCATGTCCTCTGGTGACGGCCAGGTGTGTCTTCTTTATTTATGAGGGGCTATAAGTTAGTAGGTCTTAAAATAGGAGCAACTGGTCTCAGAAATTAACAAGTCTAAACTTGAAGAAGGGACTAATTTTAGGAAAAATGTAACCACAAATAGATCACTAAGCATACTTTGAAAACTCTCTGGGTACACAGGCTTTCCTAGAGATTCTTTGGAAAATGAATCAAAAGAGCCATGTTATTCTAGCAACTCTACTACTTGCTAGCTTTGCTGTGTTTGGTGTCAGTATAACTGAATTATTCAACAAATACTTACTGACTGCCCTCACTCCCAGAGCTATGTTAGAGATTGCAAGTACAATAAAAAAACAAGACCCTCTCTGACCTTGGGTCAGGTTTCTATTTGTCTACTAGCGTCTCACCCCATCTCCTTTACTTGGAGGGTCAGCTGAGATAATAAACCAGAATGTTATTTTGTAACTTTGACCTATATCTCTCCCAGTTCCTACCTATTCCACACCCGATACCAGTAACTACTGTTTTATTCTCTATCTTTATATTTTTATAGACTTTTACTTATCATGTAATATTTTTCTTTCAAAAATGAATAGCAGTAAAAGAGGATGGACTTATTAATTTGTTTCCGCTGCAGTAACCATTTTACTATATAGGTAACTTCTAACATACTGTTTTAAATATATTTAAATATAAATCAGAATGTGTTTTGAAAATGCTGGAGCCCAACTTTACAAAAGAATCTATAAGAAAATATTTTTGCCTGAATCCATTGTTCTCTTGTAATAATGCCAAATAACAAAATGACTATAATTTCCAGAGAGAAGACTCTAACTCCATATGATACCCTATGGCTCTCCCAGGCTCAAACACTCTTATGACACAACTTCACAGCCAGGCTCGGCAGTCATTGTCTCTAAGTGGGAGGGAGAAAGCGTGGCTGTGTTTAGCAGTCTTTGCCACTTCCCCCTGTCTCCAGTGACCGGTCACCCTATTCCTGTGACTGGCTCCCCCGATGAAGACTTCAATGCTAATTTCAGCAGAGCGCAGCCCAAAGCTGACCCACCAGCCAAGTGCGAACCAACAGAGCTCTTTGATCTTCAGCCGGGTGCATTCTTTGGGGGGGTCAAGACTTTGGAAGGACAAGCTAAAGCAGTATATCTGGTGATTGGAAGCCAGGTCAAAGGTAATGTTCTGGAGAGGGTTTCTGGGAATAGAATTAAGAAAATTGCCTTTTCTCTTTGAAAGTTGAATCTAGAATAGAATAAGTGTTCCCTGAAATATATCCAGGAGCTCTAGTCTATCACTTTGTGACCACAGAATTAATTTCTCTATGCTCCACCCCACTTTCTTTAGCATGCTCAATATTGATGAATAGTTCTGTCTTATCTAATGTCAAGTAATTGCCTGTAGTGGTGGAATACAATAGGAATGATGGGAAGTCTTTCTTTTCTTTTGTGTTCAGGCCAAGGAGGAAGTCCATTCCTAAAGTATGGGATTGTTCAGACAAGAAAAGAATATAAGCTACATATTAGATGAAGGTCACAGGTAAAAAGGCCGGTGAAACTGAGATAGTGTTACTCTGCTTTCCATCTTCTTCTGTTAAGGCTGCATTTATAACTGAATTCAGAAATTGAATTCCTAGAAAGTTTACCAGGTAGGGACATAGACTAATCACTCCCTATTGAGCAACAAACAGAATCACTCGCTACTGAACAAAAAGTTTGAAGAGGGTAATTTCTTGGCATTCTTCTCTAAATAATATATTTCTATAAACTCTCTTTCTTGGGATAGCTGGAAAACAAAGTAAATTTTCTCCAAGCACAGATTCCTGACCTTCCCCTCTGACCTACATTTCCTGCATCTCTCCCATATTGTGTCTCAGGTCTCATTTTTCAAGAAAACTTGGAGATCTATTCTGTTAAAGGTGGAAAGTCCCTCATGTTACAGCAAAGCAATTTTTTATTTGTTAGGCTTTGACTTGTGATTCTCTTCTTGCGCTGTCTACCCATCTCTTCATTGCTCTTCCTTGCTTACTCCCAAACAAATTTGCCTGTAATGTGGACATTCTCCTGTGAGTGACCTTACATTGAACGCCTGAGAGGATCGGAGAAACGGTTACCTGCTGTGTCTGTGGTGACATGATTACCCTTGTCGTCATTTCCCTATTAACCTCAACTTGTTGATGTGATTTGTTTTCTTCCTGGGCTTGTAAACTACATGTCTCTAAATGCTTTATATTATTGCATTGATCTCTGTCAAACTTTCTATTCAATTCCATTTACTGACAATTGTGCTCCATCCCAGTGTGAGATAAAAATGTAAATATGACTTAAAGTCTCTTTTTCAAGGATCTTAAAAATTTCTGGAGAAGACAGTCAAGCACAGATGGGTCAAGTGCTATTAGAGACTCAGTTGGACACCCTGGAGAAGAATTAACAGAAGGTGTGACCATGTCTCCTTGAAGGTTTCTGCATTGCCATTTTTTAAAAAACTTTCTAAATTCCTACATCACTTATTCTGGGCTTACATCAGCGTGTTCATTGTAACACTAGACCTAAGAGATGCTTTGAGAAAAACAATTTCATGATCAACTGAGAATAGAAAATATACACATGTAACCTGGAATACTCGAGGTTTTCAGAGAAGCAGAAGAAAATGTCATTCAACTAGAATCTTTCAATCCTATACAGTCATATACCATTTAAAATAATATAGAAAAAGTAGTGTTTCTTAGACCACATTCTTGGAAACTTGGCCCAAATGATTTATTAAATTATTAATATGATAATGTCATGAATATCCTATTTGTATGCAGGACTTTGTTTTAATCATCATGTTAAAAAAAAAAACCTTTCATAAAAGCTGGATTTTTACATGTCTATGATTTTGCTGTCCAAGACAGTAGCCACTAGTCAAGTGTGGTTATTGAACACTTGAAACGGAGCTGTGCCATATGAGGTGTGCTAAAATACACACCAAATTTGAGAGATAACATGAAAAAAGATTAAATATCTCATAAATAATTCTTATACTAATTATATAGTGAAAGATAATATTTTAGCTATATTTAAATAATATCAAAATTAACTTCACCTCTTTTTTTTTCACTTTTTAAAAATGTGAGTAAATTTTTTTTTTCTCCTTTCTTGCATGTGCTCAGCCACTGAGTTACAGTCCCAGCACTAAAGGTGGGCTACTAGAAAATTTAAAATTGTATGTAGCTCACATCATATTTATATTGACCACACCACCTTTACATATTTAGTATTTTCCTACAGTTTACAGACAGATCATGTAACCAATGAAAATATTTAAAACATACTTGTTGGCTAAACTAATTTTGTTGGCAAAGTTTGAATTTGGTTGGAAAAGCCAGTGAATGAATGTTATTCTTCAAGGTACTTGCACTTATACTCATTATTGTCCCCCAGATATGGATTGTCCGTGTTACAAACTACAACGAACAATGTCCAGTAATGCCACACTGCTGTTGATTTTTGTAAGACCTTTTGGTTGGTTCCTCTTGACTCCCCAATCAGAATGCACTTGTAATTCTTATATCAAAGTAATTGTGTTAGTGGCATTCTGTATATTTTAATAGTTTTGAGAGTTAATTTATATTTGCTAAGTGGATTGTCATTATTTCTCATGACCCCAAATGCCACTATTCCTCAGTGGAAAAGAGGGGGGAAAAACAAACAAACAAACAAAAACAGAAGGAAAAATCCTATTATTCTCACGTTTATTTTAGAGAAATCTTCCCAGAGATGCAGTGAACTCTGAAAATTCATGTAAGAAAGCTAGAAATGTAGACTGCATTTTCAGCCACTGATAGCAATGAAACTGAAGATCCTACCTGACAATCTTCATCTCTGAAATAATTAGACCAATGCATAGTATTTTATAACCACCTATATCTGTAGCCAGGTGAGATTTAGTAGGTGGCTACATTTCACATTAGCCTGCAAAGAAGTCCATTAACTTCCTAAATTCCAGGGAACAGTGAGATGTCAACACGGATGGCAGCTGAAGGAAAGCTACAACAAGAAGAAAATAAACAGGAGTGGGTAACATTCTCCAAAGCATGAGTCAGAGTGAAAAAAAAAAAGAGGAGAACAGCACCATGGAAAATACACTGCAGATGCTTTCAATCAGACAAAAGTGTGCTCACTCCACTCACTCTGACGATCCAAAGAGAAACTGCAAGAAAAATGGGTCTGATATATTCCTCTTCCATGCAGAACCATAGTATGTACTCAAGAAACCATACTGAATGTCATTATCAAAAAATCAGCTTTCTTTTAAGAAGCTTCAGAAAGCAGCAAAAGAGCTACATCCCCCTGCTATTCAGGAGTTTGTGTTTGAACAATAAATAAGCCCTCTGTCTTGTCAGGCCAGTCCAATATAGCCTTTTGAGAATTTCCAGTTTGTGGATGCCAAAATGTACAGTATTGGGCTTTGTTTTTCTTAAATTATAAAATATTCTGCTGAAACCACCTTGTCTTACACATAATAGCTGCTACTCCCAAATGATATTTTCCAACTTTCTAGATATCCCATGTCAGTCTGTCTCCATCACAATCTAACCACACTCCGTAATTAGACTTAAGCTTTTAAATGCACTTCTGAATTCATTTCTCTTATGCTAAAAAAAAAATGGAAAGAACAACTGGGATGGGTGAAAGGAGAAAAAAAAGAAAGAAAAGATGATATATATGTGCACAAGATAGATAATTATACTATTAATCTCTGTTGGTTCATCAAAAAGAATGACTTGCACTTACATTGATCATTTCTTCATGCCTGTATCTTGTGATCTGAGCAACTACTTTGAAGATAACAATATGTAATATATTAACCATTGTTAATCTCTTATTATTTTGTTTTGAAATTCAGTGGTGTCTCTTTTACTCTTTTCTCACTTTAAAATAAAAAAAATCAAATCAATGATTTCCCATCGTCATTAAAAATAGTGACACCCGACCCCCCCACACACACACATAACCTATTAGGGTTTTTATGATTTGGATTAACCTACTAGTCTGGCCTTCTTATCCATCATCAGTTCTGTATACTCCTTGGACCAGGCAATTTGAGCAGCTTGCTTTTCTATTTCTGTGGCCTGCCAGGCTCAGCCTCCATCTCTGCACATCCAGCTCCCAAGCACTGTCTGAAGTTTAGCCTAGTTCATAGCTCTCCCGGGAGCTGTGACTCTTCATTCTTGTGTACTTCCGGCATTACTAAGCATTCCTTTATGTCTACTTCTCTAATGTACATACACACTCACACACATTTGATTATAAATAATGCTGCTGAATTAAACCCTAGCTATGTCGATTACTGTGTAACCTTAGCCATTAACATCTCTGTGTCTTAGTTTCCCAAAATGTAAAACCCAGGATAATAATGGCAACTATTTCTTATTGTTGTGAGAAATAAATTTATTTCTATAATGCCCTCAGGACAGTACTGCATATGTTGTATGCCCTTTGTGAGTGATTTCTATTACTTGTAACAGCAGTCAGAGCAAAGGCATTAGTGGTATGTTATTATTTCTGTCCTCCTGACAGCACTGCTTGGGATACCATACATTCCATATGATCAATAAACATTTATAGTACAAAAGAGTAAGGCACATAGAGCAAGAAACTTTAAATGAGAATCAATGCGCTAATTTGTTACTACTTTTACAACTCTTTTAGAAATTCTTTCTTCACCGTATCAGAACTGATTTGGTGATCTCTGGGGGGAAAAATGATTTTTTTTAAAGGAAGAGTTAAAATATGAACAAAACTCTATTAGCTGGTAATTTGTGAATTAGCTCCTTTTTGAAATTGCATTGTTTCTGTGTACAATTCTGGAGAGGCAAGCATTCATCTTAATTTACATTTGAGACCCTTACACTGCAGTAAACTGCAATAAACTTACACAAATGAAAACCGGGTTCAGTCAAGACGAAGAGTAATAACAAGTAAGAGGAGTTTCTAAGTCTCCAGATTGCAATTATGCTCATTGTCTCACTAAGGATCTCTGGCTTTAATGAAATAAGCTGGTGGAAAGAGGTCTAAAAATAGAACTGAAAAAAAAAGAAGAAAATTAAGTGTGATCTAAAATTCGGCCTTCTCTATTCTTCTTTGTCAGTGTACAGAGGCAAAGGGAACTGCAGAGCCACTCTTCAGCGTTTGAAAATCAATGTGCATTTTGTGGACAGCAGCCGCCTTTCAGTCACAGTATTTTCCCCTGCTGTCTTATAACTATGTCCTTCACTAAATTTAACATGTCCCCAGACTCCCATTTAATTCTCACAGTCGGGAGACAGGACTAGTTCAGCCAAATCTTTCCTACGGTACTTACAAATCTGCCCTTTAGTAATTTATTTTCTCCATGAAAATGGTCTCTAACTAAACTCTAATAGATTTTGTCACATGGTTGCTGCTTTAATCAGAGAAGAGTATTTTATGGGATTATTAATCGTGCTCTTTTTCAAAAGCTACTGATTAAGCCTTTGCCTGATAGTAGTTACAAGCAGCCAGAAGGCACAATGGAGGTTGCTCGCTTACCGAGTGGCAGGCTGCAGGTAATCTGCACCCTGAGTCCACAAACAGATTGCATACAGCTAGTGCCAACTAAACAGATTGAAGTTTCAATTCGCCTCAGCTCTTAGCAAGAGATTGCTCAGAGCAATAATCTTCCCACCAGGACTAATCTAGCACCCAATAGCAAAATTCCTCCCTGCTCCTCATATCCCAAAGCAACTAAACTATTTCTGAAAACTGAATGACATGCTTGGCAAAAGAATGTATTCAACTGTGAGGCACTGCTTACAAGATTTACTTTGGCCTCCTCAACCAGCAGACCCACTAAACACCATTACCCCTGCCTTCTAGGAAAGAGCAATTTAAGCCACACAGTTGCTTTACGTGTTAATGTTCAAGGCTCCAAAATAACTGCCAAGCAACACAAAGAGGCATCCTGCACTCAAGAAAACCCCTACTTCTCTGAAGTCAATTTATAGTGTGCTCATGAGAACACACATTCAGACCAAACACCAAGCAAGCTTGAGGTTTTGCTAGAAGACACCAGGAATAAGCAGTGAGTAGTGTTTTTGAAAGAAAAAAAACTTACATTTTAATTTGTCTTATGCCGAACATGAATATTTTCTGTAAAGTTCACAGCCATCTAGAAGTCCTTCAAATTTTGTAAATATGTGTGCAATTTTTCCTGTCCCCTTAACTGTCCATAACTTGTCCAAACTTCCTACATTTGGCTCCAGGTCAAATACATAAAGTAGCACTTCACACTCTGAGTTTAGTAGAAATGTGCTAGATGTAAACCTCCACTGACCTAAAATAATGAGAATTTTTAACCCAATTAATATTCTTTTGATTTATCAACATTAGCTATGTTGACGCACCTTTGGTCATTAGAAAATGAGCAATTCTTTATTTTGACTGTTTGTTTGTTGTAATTGTTCTACTGCAAAACAAAAGCTGTTCCCACTGTCTCTAAGAAAAAGGAGATTAGTTAAACCATGGAAGAAAAAAAGGAAAAATATTTCTTAATTATTTTATGTGTCTCGAGCATCAGTTTGTAATTCTACACAGGGATTTCCTGAGTTAATCTCATAGTTATCTACGTAGGTGCTTTCTTAGATCTACTAAATGGGCCTGAGGGCTCATGTGTTTATTTTGTATCTCTTATTTTGAAAGAATTAATAGGCTAATCAACAAAACAAGAGTCTTTGATGTGGTGCTTTGCACATTTCTTCTTTTGCACATTTTCTTCCTTAGTAAGTATACTAAGGAAAAAAAATAATAATTGTAGAAAAGCTAATAAAAGAGATGTAGCAGATTATTTTGTTCTTCTCTAATGAATTTACAAGATTAAAACGTTTTTCCTTTATGAGACGTTAAAAATTCCACAACAAACATCCTCGAATACACTTCTATTCTTCACATTACATTTTTTAATAAACCATGAGACACATCGAGTTGAAAAGCTCAGCAAATTTAACAAAAAAGTAAAACGCAAAACCAAACCAGTTGAACTCAGGATGTTCAGCCTGTGGTTAGAATAATCATCAGTCACAGTTTTGCTGTATGAAGACAATATATGTTCTGCTTCAATGGCTTGGCGAGCTGGTAAAATATAGTTATAGCGTCATCTATGGTAATCAAATTACTTTTAATCAGTGTTATTCAGGTAGTGTCATGAAGTTTATACTGCTACCATGTAAAAATAGTCAGTGCTTGCTTGACCCTGTTAAGTGAGGCCAAAATGCTAATTTCTAACACTACTTTACTATTCACATACAATAAAATCTGATTCAGTTCTGAGTTTTTACATCAATGTATGTCTTACTCTTGTACTCTGATATTATGAAAGCTATGTAGTAGGAGAAGTGTGGCATAAATCAGAACTAGATTTAAATCTTTACCACTAATGCTGGCCATGTTTTTGAACTTTTAAGACTTTAAATTCCTCATCTGTAGTTAATAACACTTAGCAAGTATATTGTGATGTAGTGTGTATAAAGTACCTAAATCTAACACACAGTAGGCGCTCTATTTCCCCCACTACTCTATCTCCTCCCTTCCATTTTCTTATGGTCCACTCTAAAATCATGGAACATACAATGTCACAGCTGAACTTTTCAGATGATTTGTGAGAAGAAATGTAAAAACAAATTGATTAATATGATGCTGAGTTTATTAGTTGAAATGACCCGATAGGAACTTCAACACAAGAGGGGAAAAAAAGGCTTTACAGCTACCAAACAAGCCCTAAAGGTACTAGAGCACTATCAATAGTTTATTTTTTTCAGCTAGAATAACCCAGATTATTCACATTTTCCACCATTTGGTTCACTATCTTTAATAAATGTTGGCTAGACTAATGACTCTCACATTTCACTTTTGGTTTCTTCTCTTTTAATTTCTTTATTGAACATGTGTTCGTATGCATTGTAAAAACAAATAGAAATTAACCATGGCAATGGCTAAAATATAAACCACAAATTTGAGTCAGCAGAGGTCTTTTTGGGTAATCTAACATTCCATGTCTCTGTGTGTTTCAGTCTCTTTGTCAACTTATTAAATGATAAATGAAAGAGATCAGAAGAACACAATATAAATTAATCCCTTTTAAGAGTTCTATATGTTCTTGGTCAGATCCCAGACCCAAAAGGAAACTTGATCTAAGCTTTGAAAGCACTTTGGTGTCTCAGAATGATTTCACTTGATCAAGTTCCCAGAAAATACATAGTTCAGACTTGTGATAAATTGTAAGAGACTTAAAGGGAAATGCTGTGCTTCTCTTCAATTGAAAATGAAAGTCTTACCTGTTTTATTTATTCTGCAATGTTGTATAAATGCTCTTTGTATTACTAGGGTTATTTATTTGTATGTGTTTTGATTTTAGATGCACAACTGAAGGAAAAGTAATTTTTCCTCCAAATTTCTCTCCCCTTTTCTTCTTTTTCTACTCCCAAGTCCTAAATTTATATTGGCCTGATTTAGTCATGCCTCCAAAGTCTGACTGTACTTATTCAAATTTGTATGTAATGTATCAAGCACTTTATGCACAATATGAGGCAGGATCATAAAATATGATGAATAAATTTTTTAAAAATAATTTGATATAGCTGGGCGTGGTGGCTCACACCTGTAATCCCAGCACTCGGGAGGCTGAGACAGGTGGATCGTTGTGAGTTCAAGACCAGCCTGGGCTACCAAGTG
>RJWT010035522.1:0-13460 GCA_004365215.1 Cuniculus paca | reverse complement strand
GAGCAAGGGCCTTCCCACTGGACTTCATCAACAACAGTTTTGTTGTATTTTGAGACATGTTCTCCATATGTCACTAAGTTGCCCAAGTTGGGCTTAAACTTGCAATCCTCCTGCTTCAGCTTCCCAGACTGTTGGAATTACAGGCTGTTATGGTTTGTGTTTAGGTGGGCCCCCATGCCTCATGCAGTCATGAAGTGACTGAATCTACCATTTGTGATTGGTTCATTGTCTAGCACTAGGATTAGTGGTGTGAGTGCTGCACCCGCCCAGGGGCGGAGCTGGCATACAATATAAGGGAGGGAAGGAGGTATGTTTTGCTGTCTTTAGCTTTTCCTCTCTTGTTGCTTGTGGGCTGCCCCTCAGACACACCAGTCTGCCTTGGAGCCAACTGAGTAAGGACTAAAACCTCCAAAACTGTAAGAAATAAACCTTTCCTTCCTTCATTTTGGGTGTCAGGTATTTTGTCTCAACAACAAGAGAAAAGTAACCAAGACACAGGCATACACCAAAATGCCTGTTTTGGATGTAAATATTTGCTCTGTGTCTCCTTCCAGCCTGGGACCTGGTAAACATGGATTGCTGAAGAAGTGGGAGTCCAAGAATGCATGAAAAAAATGGAACTTGAGCATAGCACATTTTTAAAAAAACATGTTAAGGAACCTGAACACAGAAACAGAAAGGATTGATTTTGAAAGCCATATTTTGTTTTTCTTTTGTCAGGGAATGAGGCACATTTGTGTCTTTCATAAAGAGTTTTCAAATATAATGAAGAGGAGTGAAATGAAGAAAACACAGAAAAAAAAAGAACTTTTTTCTTCAGGTTCAAGATGGAATTCTGCTTGAGGAAGAATAACTGAATGGCTTTCTCAATCTGTCTGACTTGGTACATTTTGAACAGAAATAGATATTTTTTAGAATATTTACTACTGTAAGCTGTTCAATTTATCTTTACAATGTTCTGTGCCCTGCATATGAAATCAGAAACTCATGAAAAATACCCAACTATTAACTCCTTTCCTAAAGAATCTATAAGATAATGCACACTTATGCTTTGTATTGAACCACACGCGCTCACTTCAGCAGCACATATATTAAAATTTCTTTAAATTACAAATGCATATGTTTACTACTTATACTAATTTTTCTATTAATTAGAAACAATAAATTTAGTCTTCCTGGGCACCTCCTGAAAAGTGATGACTACTGGCAAGGAACTAATATATTTCAATCTTTAATGCCTAAAAAATAGTGAACATTAGTGCTTTTTCTCAGCTTCAAACTAGAGTAAACAATTGCCTAAGGACAATCAGTATTGAGGCACACTGGGAACCTTTTTAGGATATGATGTTTTATATCTGCCCAGAGAATCATGTAACTCTTGAAAAAATCCAGAACATAAAACTAGAAGGCTATATTTAACTTACATGTAGGAACATGAATATCAACAGTGGAAAACATATTTCTATTGCATACAATTTTATTTTGGTCTAAAAAAATCCACTGCCTTAAGTTTTCTACCTATATCCTGGTTCACCAAAAATACCACTGAGGAACATTTGTAATGTCATTTTTTTCTTTGGTTTTCTCTATTGTTGCTAGAATTAAAATATAAAATTTTGCTTTTCCTTGCTTGATAAAATATTCATTTTTGGTTAATCCTTGTAAGTTGTAGGTCTAGAGAGGTTTTAACCAGAAACCGAAAAATCTTTTAGAAATTAATTTGAGAAATTTGGAATATAATTTTTTTAAAAATGTCTAAAAATGGCAATTTGTATGAATATTCACATGACATTCTGAAAGAAAGTTATGCTTTGTCTCTACCACTCTGGCCATTGGGTTACTTCACAGGTTAATCAAATTTTCACTCATTAGTAACCAGCTCACTTTATTGAGGTGCTGAAATGTATGACATTTTAGGAAGGTAGCTTTGGAGCTGAATCTGTCCTAAAACTGTCACTTCGATATTAAAATTCTTTATAACTGATTCCCATCTTGGAGAAAAAGAATACAAATGATCTCAGGAAGATGTAATCTCTTGTGTAAGGCACCATTTGATTGCCACACACTCCATGTCTATTACATTAGATGACTAACCTGAAATAAGGGTTATTTTTACATATTATGCTTTTAATATTAATCTATATAAACTTGTCTACAGAATTGCAAAAGAAGTAACTGACTAGTTGGTCTCTTCTGTATGTTAATGGCCAAAAGGGAAGGAAGGAAGGAAGGAAGGAAGGAAGGAAGGAACGAACGAACGAACGAACGAACGAACGAAGGAAGGAGAGGGAGAAAGAAAGAAAGAAAATAAATTTTTATAGGCAACAAAAAGTTTTAAAAAATCAAATTTGGACCAGTATAATTGTATAATAGGGTGCAATTCATTCAGGACAACTGAGAAACAGTCCTCAAAAGAACAGAATTTCAGATAATCATATTGCCAAAGTTCTAATACAGCATTCTAAAAACAGATAACAGGAATAAATTACTTTTCTTAAGAAGATTGAAGGTGTGAAAGTAGGTTGTAATATTTTAAATCAGGTCTGTTATCAGAAAAGGCTAGAGAGCTGCAGTTACATGGATATTAGTAGAGAAAGAGTGCATTGTACATCCCTGGCTATGATGGCCTAAATTTAGCAGCACTTGAAAGTCCAGGGAGAGCCTAATTCACCGTCTGTGATCTACTTTCAACTAACAGATTTCTTCTTAAAGATTTGTTCACAAAGAAAATATATATACCTTCCACTTAGGTATGTATAGTTTTAATCTTGAGGCGTTTTTTAATAAGCACTCTTACAGGACATACTGGAAAAGGATGGAGAACTGAAAGTTTGATTATGTAAAACTGTATATCCATTAACCAACTCAAATAAATAAGCACACGAATGTCCACAGGATGTGAACTCTCCTACACAGATATGCAAACACCAACATACACAAGCACACATTTTCTCAGAAACCGATTCAGCATTATACCTTTCTAACTATGACTGATGAAGCTCTTTAAGTAAAGTCACAGATGCTTCCTTCTTTATTAAAAGGTTTTTTAATGCAATATTTTTGGAGCACTCCGGTTCTTTCTTGAGTTTTTTTTTATTTTCATCTTAGTTCCTAAATAGTAACATATTGTTCAATGTTGATTAAATATTATCTTTGTTCCTGTGAAGTTTGGCTGAGACATACTTTTAATATTTTACCCTGAAAAAGAAGAGGCAAGCAAAAGATAAAAACTTTATTTGGAATATTTTGAGAACAACATATAGAAATGTTGTCATAGTAATTGTAGTACTAATGGTATTTAAGGCCAATGCACTAAGTTATAAATTACACATGAAAGCCAAAGATTATTTATAGTTCTATACTTATAAATATACTTAAGTCTCTGGAACACGTTTTTTGCCACAGCGAAAAATGAGATATAATCAGGGTATTATGTGGCTTTCAGTGTTGCTGGATGTGATATTGAACACACAGAACTTAAAGGAGGAGAGGATTAATTGGCTCATGTGTTCAGTCTATGACTGTCAGGCTTCATGGCAGAAACATCATGGAAAAAGGACATGGAGGAAAAAGTTTTTCAGTACAGTGACTGGGAAACAGCTGAGGAACAGTGCCAGCCAGACAGGAAGGAGTGAGGGATCTATACTTATCTCTCCAAGGCCACAACTCCATGACATACCTAGACAAACCCAGGTGTATGCTTTATTAATTTGTTAGGTGTTTTTATTAATTCAATAAATTTGACATATCAGGATCAATGGTCATAATTCACCCATTGTCATCTTCACACCCAAACACATCTCATTAAACTATAATTAATCACCAAATAAAAATAATGACCAGTGTATAACTCTGACTAATATAATGCAAGTATCCCACATATACAACTGTCTCCAAAGTCTTAATATTTCCCGCATTTTCCAAAGTACAAGTCCTGGACTTTTCTTAAATTTAAGACATACTGTTAGCTATGAATCTCTTCAAAAATTAAAAAAATGAGTTAATAAATACCATGGTACAGCAGCAAAGGGTCAATATTCCCACTACAAAGAGGAGGGATAGAGAGACAGAAAAAAATAGGGGCAAAGCAAGACCAAAACTCAACATGGAAAACAATATACACTTGTACATCTCTGTATCTGGCATCTAAGGCAGACGGGGGTAAAATGTGCCTTCCAAAGGACTCAGGTGTTCCCACTTCCATAGCCCATGTGGCCTCACTCTTCTACTGGTTACCTGTGACTTTTCTCCACAGACATTCCATTTTCCTGGCATCTCTAACTTCCTAAGGACTCCACTGCAACTTTGCCTTCATTCTCAACAGTTACATGCACTGTGCCTTCCTGTTGCTCATCCACACAGCTCTCCTTTTGTGATTCTTGATTACCATGAACTGAACAGCTTTACGCTTCTCATAATATACCATCACGATGTTTTTGCCTTGGAGCAAGCCAATTATAGGCTTAAAACATGAGTCAATTAAACTTTTCTACATTTAAGTTGTGAATGTGAGGTGTTAGTTCCAGCAATGAAAAGTTGACTAATACAGAAAATTAGTACCAGAGAAGTAGGGTCATTGCTGTGACTGTATTCAACCATATGGGTTAGATTCCTTTGGAACTTGCTTGCAGGAGGAATTTGGAAAGTTTTGGAGGTGGAAGCTAGAGAAACCCTAGAATATTGTAAGCAGTGTCTTCTGGGTGATTCTGGACAGACCTCAGAAGATCAGAATGTTGATAAAAAGGCAAATAGTAAAGATCAGTATCTGGATTCTTGGCAATAGGATTAGAGGCCATATGTGCTATATTATAGCAGAAAATTTGTCTATATTTTGATGTCACAAGACTTTACTGGAGACTGAGATTAGGAGCAGTGTACTAATTAATCTGGTTTCAGTAGTGCTGGTTGCTCTTACCCAGATTTAGAGTGAGAATTGGAGGCAAAGGACAGAGCAGAAAAAAATCTGAAAATTTAAATTTTTCCCTAAAAGAAACTATGCATAAACTTGGGACCAAAAATTGTAGGTGCTGAACAAATTAGCACCAGTGATGAAGAACAAAGTACTTTGTACAATGATGTTACCTAAGATGCCTTCGTGACATTTCAGAAGTCTATGAGACCCCACACATTGAAGACTCAAGGGTACAAAACTGTCAAACTTTCAGGGACACTTGCTCAGGAAGTTTCCCCTAGTGAATGGTTATCATTTTATTCTTATCATCCATCCAGGAACTAACAAGGCTGCTGCAGTCATGTTTCAAAAAACATCTGGCTCTCCTTCCCCTTACAGCGGACCTTTGCATCATCTATGTGCAGCTGGTTTTACCACTATGCAGAATGCAACAGTTGTGTGGTCAGGATATCTTCCACCTAGATTTCAAAGGAAGCCCTGGGAAGCTAGGTAAGGATTCACTGAAAGACCCTTTCATGAAATTGGGAATAAAACCAAAGCTGCAGCAGAGTCCTTAGGGAGTAGCAGATGCCACCCAGATACTATGGGAGAGCACTTTAGTAATCTGCTAAATCCAGTGAAGTAGACATGTCATACTTACTGGTCACAATCATACATAAAAAGTTCTGATAGCATTCAAAGTATTTTTTAGAAGGGAATTCAAAATTGAACAAATTTTAACTTCTGCATTTTCCCTTGTTAGCCTCCCAAGTCTTATTTCTAAGAGTTGAAAAATTCTACATTAAGATAGAAAACTGTCTCAGTAGAAGGAAAAAAATAAAGATTATGTACCATGCTTTAAAATAAGATTCTCATTGAAAATAAAAAAGTTATAGATACAATTGATTTTTCTCCAACTGATAAGTACAGATTTTATTTTTCCACACACACATGAACTAGAACCTTGTTAAGGATAGGATATTAACTATGTCAATCAAACTCATTGGGTTAAGAAACCCTAGCAGATCAGTAAAGCAACCTAGTAGGTATGTCTGCATGGATCATGGAGGTGTGCTCTTGCTTACTATAAGTGGCCTCTCACTTGTTTCTCTGGAGCACTGTCTCCTTGCTCTGCCTCCTGGCTGCCATGAAACAAACATCGTCATTTTGTCATGCTTCTCTACCATGTTGCTTCTGCCTTAAAACCAGTCAACGATGGACTGAATCCCTAAAACTATGAACCAAATTAAACCTCTTGTGGATGTCTAAGATTATGTCTCAAGGAGGGGAAAAGTGGTTAATACAGAAAATTGATATAAGAGAATTATAATTGCTCTGACTAGATCTGACCATGTGGTTCAGAAGTTGAAACTGGTTTGAGAGAAGAGTTTAGAAAAGTTTAGAGTTGCAAGTTACAGAAGCCTTAGAACATTGTGAACTGTGTTTCATGGGCAAGGATTGTTAGAGCTCGGAAGACCAGAATGTTAACAAGAATGTAGATAACAAAAGGGCCACCAGAGGTTTTAGTCAGGTATGAGGTCATTGGCAGTAGGACTAGAGGCCATATATGTTACACTTTGGTAGAAAATTTGCCCATATTTTACCCATTTTCTGAGACTTTACAGGTTACTAATATTAAAGGTGGTGAACTAATTATCCTGGTATAAAATAAGGAAATCAGGCTGTAACATGGGTACTGCTGGCTGCTTATTGCTAGATTTTTAGTGAGAACTGGCAGAAAACAGCAGAACAGAAAAATTTAAAAACTTAAGTCTTGGCCTAGAGTCAAGCATGTGTTAAATTGAGGCCAAAGCAGGAGTGAATGCTAAAGATATTAGTCATTAAACATACTTTGTACAAAAAATAAACAAATAAATACTTTGTGCAGAGCAATGGAAGTACATTCTACAGAGATATGAAAAGTATTTTGTACAGAACTATGAAAAAAGATGCCTTAAGGACATCTCAGGAAACACCAAGACTCCATTCACTATGTTTAAAGGTGAAGATGTGTCAAATTTTCATTTGAAAAGAGAGTCCCTGGGACATCTACTTAAGAAAAGTATCAAGCTAGGCATGGTGTACATGCCTCTAATTCCAAAACTAGGGAGACTGAGGCAAGAGGATTGCCATGAGTTCAAGGCTAACCTAAGATAGACAGTGAGTTCAAGACTAGCTTAAACTACATAGTGAGACCCTGTCAAAAAAAAATGCCTCCCAGGGAGTTGCATCCCTGGGATTGGTTTTGCCAAACTCAGCCACCCAGGCACTCAGACCTTGCTGCTGTAGCTGTGGTCCAAGGGAGGCTCTCTCTGCTTCCACTTCATGTTATCCATGTGATGCTCATTTTACTGGCATGCAGAATGTAAGAATCAGTGGTTCAGGAAGGTTTCCACCTAGATTTCAAAGAAAAGATTGGAATACCAGGCATGGAGCCCCTGAAGGGGATTGTGGCTGTTAATCCTGATACATCAACTCAGTAGATTAAGAAATGCCTAGCAGTTTAGTAAAGCACACTTGTAGTGTGTCAGTATGGAGTTTGCAGGGATGACTTTATCTACTGTTCATGGTCTTTTGCCTAATCCCCTCAAGCACAGTTTCATTGGTCTGCTTCACATTTGACATAAACAAAACATCTTGGCTTGACCAGACTGTCTGCCATGATATTTCTGCCTTGGAGCTAGCCATTCAGTGACTGAAACCCCTGGCACTGTGAGTCAAATTAAATGAAGAATTCTTGTTTAAATTGGGTTGTTGGTGTTTTTTCTTTTTTCTTTTTTTTCCTCTCTATGATTGGAAGGCTGACTAATGCATACCCTAAAGGTCAATAGCTGAAGGCCCTGAAGTTACTGGGAGGGAAATGTGGCCTGATGGAAAAAGTTAGTGTTTACAGACATGCTCTCAAAGGTGATATTGAACCCAAAGCCCTTCATCTCTTTTTTGCTGCCCAGCCACCATGATGTCAACAGGTTCCTCCCCCTTGTGTTCTTCCCATGATGCACTTTGAGTCAAAGACACAAAGCGACAGTGCCATAGAACAACTGAGACCTCAAAAACCATGAGCCAATGTAAAGCTTTCTTCCTTTTAAATTGTTCACGTCAGGTATTTTGTCAGAGTGATGAAAAGCTCACTAATATGTACTTTTAAAATTGCAAATTTTTACCCTGCTGTTATTATTTATATATTTTCTTCATTCTTTTCTGAATATATAATATATATAATATGACCTCCATATAGTACCTTTTCATATGCTTTGAGTCTTTGCCCAGTTTATATCATACTGCCTACATTCTTTAAGCAACTGTCAGTTTTCACTGTCATTTGGCAGATGTATTCATAGCCTACTGGGGTCTCTGCATCACTGATTATCACCACTGTTGAGCAAAAGTATGCATCATATAAATACACCCAACTTGGAATTCTGGTAATCTAGTCATGAATATTAAAACCAATAGTGCAAGAAACGTCTCACATACATCTTTTGGATGTGTCTGTATGCGTAACCCTGCTGAATGTTAAGGTATGTTTTATTGTAATCTACCAAGTTCCTCATCAAAATGGACTTAGCCGGCTTCTTAAATTCTTCCTCTTAAGTGTGAAGACCATGCCATAGGAAGAACACCAGAAATTCCCCTTGTGTCATTCCTTCTTCTTGAATCTCAACAGAATCTGTGACTTGTTTCTAACCAATTGCACATGAGGTCAGGGATAGAAAGTGACTCCTTTGATTAGAGTACATTATATGACACATTTAATGAGATTTTGAGACATAATGAAAGTTTGTACTCAGTTGACTCTAGATTCATCATGAGGGAGATGATCCTGAGTTGACTTATCTGACGAAGTAAAAATTTTAAAAGAGGACTCTCTGAGACTTGAAGCAGCAAAGACTTTCTCTCCCTCCACTTCACTTCTTTGTTGCTGACTTTGAAGAGGCAACTTCTATGAATCTTACAGACTCAAGGAAATACATTCTACCGGCAACCTCAAAGAGCAAGAAGATGTAACTTTACTTAATCAAACCTCCAGATGAGAATGGAGCCCTGCAAACACCATGATTTCAGTTTTGTGAGACCCTGACAACTCAGCCAGACTATGCCCAGAATCCTGATTTATAGAAACCAAGAGAGATAATGAATAACACCATTTGAATTGGGAAAATTTAAAGTACTGTATTTATTCTGGTATATAAAACATACAATGGCTATGAATTGGCATTTCATATTAGGTTAATTTGCATGTTTCAGATTCTAGGACACAGAGAAACTTTACATATGTCCCATTAAATATTCAGATAGCCTGTTTGATATGCTGTGTGTGTGTGTGTGTGTGTGTGTGTGTGTGTGTGTATTTCCATGTTTCCTTTGAAATACAGACATTCCTGTTATCCAAGAAGGATTTGTTTTTGTGCCCCCAGTAGATAACAAATAAAAAAAAGTTTGACACCATTATATATAGTGGCATTTACATATATCCTACATAAACTTTCTTATACTTTGAATCATTCCTAAATAGCTCAGGATACCTAATACAGTATAAATATTACAAAATAATGCTTTTATTGCACTGTTTGGGAAATAATGACAAAATGTAAGCATGTACATGTTCTCAGCAGAGATGCAATTTTGTTCCCCAAATATTTTCAATATGCAATTGGTGGAATTTGCAGATTAGGACTCTACATGCATTTGTTTTGGTTTTCTTTTTTGTATATAGCAGTCCTTCATTTAACCCCTTTACTATATCCAATATAAACCTCATTTCTGATATTTGTATGCTTATTTGCTGGTGCACTAGTCAAGGTTTAAAATTTTTCTTTATCTAAATGTACCAATTTGTATTTCATAATTTATCATACTTTTTAATATTGTAGGTAACAATAAATACCTTCATTAACAACTGAAACCTAGAAAATATGTACCCAATGTGAATGATTCTTTCACAATATGGATATTTGGGTTGTCCTCTGACCTTTTAGAATTAATGCTCAAAAGACACTAGATTTTTCTTATAACTAGAGTTCATACTTCTATAACATGTAACTGCATAGTTCACCATAATTCAAATGAATACTCAGGACTCTGGTTAAGAATTGTTGTGTGAAGGTAAAAGTATTTTTCCAATATTGGCATACAACACTGAAAATATACCAAGTAACTATGCTGTAGGGCTTGCCTGTTTTTGTTTTTGTTTTTGTTTTTTAATTACCTCAATAAGATGCTGATTGAAATTAGGAAATAGGTAGTTTTTAATCTGTTTGTGTTCTCTGATTAATTGTTGCAACCAGATTGTCTATGATAGATCTCTATGCTTAAGAATAATTACATATAAAAGCACATTAAAGAACAATAGAATACACATTAAAGAAAGAGCATGATTTCCTCATATTCATTTTAGGATATGAATACATTTTTTGAGAAAGTAAAATAGAAAATATGCACAAAAATATGAATGTATGTAAAAGCAGTGGAAGATAAGTTAATAGGAATAGTAATATCTACATTAGATTAAAATCTTGCCCTGTGGATCAGAGGCAAACAAGACTTGTTAAGTAGGGTGATTGCTTCACACAGGGTTTACTCAGTCTTCAGAATGTGTGCTATCATTAGTTGGCAAAGTAGCACAGGGAATATAAAATTTTTACTCTGTTAGATAGCAGTAGATCAAGGAGTACCAGAAAAGAAAAAGCAAATCAAGGAAAATATCAAGACAGTGAATAAAGACCAGAAGAGATAGACAGGGCACAGATACGCAAAGCAAACTTTCATCGAGTGACATTCACTGTTTTAGATTCTGGGATAAAATGCTCATAATTAAGCAGTGGTCCTAGATATCAGTGATCTCAGGGTGCATTTACAAAGACAGATTTAAGCACATTTTTCTTTACATAAGGCAGTATAATGAATAATAAAAGCAGCATAGAGGTGGCAGTGTGATTTCGACTGGAGAGATTAAGGAAAGCTATAAAAAGAAGTGTAATGAATTTTGACCTTGAATTATGTGTCAATAGAATATGAAAGCTAGAACACAAAAGAAGGCATTCTAGGAAACAAAAACATCAGGCTTTGTAATCAAGAAATGATCCAGGCAGAGATTAGTCCTGGACAAGAAATCTGAGTATTAAAAAATAAAATAAAATAAAATAAAATAAAATAAAATAAAGTGGAAGTCTGATGCTGCTTACTCTTTTCGGTAATGAGATTGGATTCCCTAGTCATATGTGAAAACAGCTACTTTATGTTGTTATTCTTTCATTTCATATGTATTTATTCAATCAGAAACAGACTGTACATGTCAGTTAGAAAGAAGATAGAAAAGCCTGACTTCAAAAGGTTCACCAACAGAACTTGGGACCACTACTTTCTATCTTCAAATTGTGCAGGATGTAATCTGCAGAATAAAGGAGAAACCAAAGACATAGTATAAAAACAAAAGCTGAAGGGATGGGAAACATACATTTTCTAGATTTTTTTCATCATTGGTGTTATTAGAATTCACAAATGAATTTGTTTGTCTACCAAGCTTTTGAAGATGACTACTATATTTGTTTGATTCAACACACACATTGGAAATTTAATTATTAAATTTTTACATTGTTTAATAAGTATTTTGTTTTTTCCATCCCTTCCTTTCTCACATAAATACAAACAATCAAAATACATACCTGCTCATCTCATAAAAGTATTTGGTTTATAGTGTCACAGCACAGACTATGGGCACCCTATGGATCATAGCATATACACAATGTTATATCAAAAGCCTACAAGTGAAAATGCAATATGGTCAGAAAATTTTACCAAGAAGCAAGACGTAGTTCGATAACACATACATACTTATTCGTCATTGTCAAAATGAGATTATAATAAGAAAAATATTTCATTATGCACAGAAACAATTAAAATGCAGCTTTGGATCTGCATTGTTAAATGAAAAATTCTAACACTAATGTGTTTACAAAGGACAGCTTAATGTATACTAAAAATATGATCTGCAATTTCTACCATTTTAGTTAGTTCAATTTTAAAGCAGAAAGTACTTATTTTAAATGCTTTCAATTTCTAAGCCTATAGCAATTTTTCTAAGAAAAGCAAAATTTTATACATTCTTTATAATTCATTGCCTCTCTAACATAAGTGCTTCTTGGTCTAAATCTAACCTCTGACAAGGATGTACATTTATATACATCTCACAGTGTTTATTTCTATTGCATGTCTGCATGTTGCCTAATAGTTTAGTACATGGAAAATTATTTCATGAATTGTAGACAAAAATAAATTAGGAAGAAAAATGAAATTATTTGAAAATGGTATAATATTGTGTAATTTTCCACAGATAATTGTTCTATTTTCTTTTTATCATCTTATAAAATGGACTAATGTGTAATTCCTCAAAGATAACTATTTCGGTGTAGAATGTTAATCAAGATAAAATTTTAATTAGATGTTAAAGCTAGGTATAATTTTTGTAGTTTCAAAGGGCACAATTATATGTTGTGTTCAGAAGACTGCATAAAACAAGCATTCTTTATGCTTCAGTGTTTTTCCTAGAACATTGTTGTTCATACATCATTTCAGGTAATTTTTGAGCACCCTAAAATTACATGCAAGATTGTATAAATTTGTGTGCGCACTTTCAAAAGAAAACGCATGGATTCTATTACATTTTCTAAAGTTTATATGTCTCTACATATTGAAATCTTAGATTTTCTGTGGAATTTAAAAATGATGCTAGCTTCCTTCCTTTTGCTGTAATAAAACACCTGAATCTGAGTATTTGTAAAGAAAAATGGTGTGGTGGATTGACAAATGGTGGACAACTTGTGACATCCAGATGAACTGAATCACTGTAGTGATGGATGTGGATGGCCCATCTGAGGATTGTTAACAACATAAAAAAGGAGAACTGGAAAGAAAGAGGTAGTGCTGTTGGTTCTCCTGTTGCTGTGGGTTCTCTTGAAGGAGCTTGTTGAGCTTCTTTCCTGATATGAAATTGGTTGTTCTCATCAACAGGAGCTTGGGACCTCGTTGCCACTAGAATGGCTGTGGTTCACTCTGGAGGCGCTCTGGTCCTTATTTTGAGCATCGCTTCCTGGCTCTAGTGCAGAACTGTCAACCTACTGGCACAGATCCTTGATCCTACTGGCACAGTCTTTCTAGCTTCCACCACTGACCTTTGGTCCTTCCCAGCGCAGATCCGTGAAACAGACCTGCATGAGTCATTGTGGTGGGCTCTAAACCTCCAGCTGAGCTTGTGGGAGACACTGTCATGGGCTCTAGGTCTTCAACTGGAATCATGCAGGGCATTGCCATGGAATCTAGGCCCTCAGCTGGATTCTTTGGGATCTTTAGTGTGTGAACAGATTTCCTGCATTTTTTTATGTGTTTGACTTTTTGGGTGAACTATAATTCTATAAATTATGCGTCCTATATTAAATTGTTTTCCTTGCAAACCCTGACTACAAGAAGAGGTTTACTTAGCTCACAATTATGGTGCATGAAAGTTGAAGACTGGTAGCCTCATCTGTTCAGCCTCTGCTTATAGCTCCCCTGAAAGGTTTAAAAATTGGTG
>RJWT010035521.1:0-13446 GCA_004365215.1 Cuniculus paca | reverse complement strand
GGGGGGGGGGGCAGCCTGGGTACAACATAAGGCAAGAGAAGAGGCCTGTTCTCCCCCTTTTGCTCTTGTTGCTTTGCTGTCCTCTACAGCTTGAAGTGTTGCCCCTGTGCCGTGCCACCCTGCCTTGGAGCCGGGTGATTATGGGCTGAAACCTCCACAAACTGAGTTAAATAAACCTTTTCTTCCCTCACTTTGGGTGTTGGGTATTTTATCCCAGCAACCAGAGAAAAGTAACCAGGACAACCACTGAGGCCAGGTCAGCTGAAAACTCCGCATCTGTGAGCTCCTGCCCTGAGCCTGGCACGCAACAGTCCCCGAGGCAGGGAAGAAGGGACATCAGGGCACAGGTGGGCCCAGAAGCAGACATGCCGGGCCTGAGTCCCCAGGGAGGTCACCCGCGAGGTCTGCTCTGGAGCTCTGGGGAGCAGTGGCACAGGGCAGGGACCTGAGGGAGGTGGAGGGGCTGGGCCCGGGGACAGCAGTGGACGAGGTATGGGGAAGGCAGCAGCCGTGGGCAGACACGGAGCACAGCTCCCTGGTAACCAGCGTGGGACGCCCTGCGCAGAGGTCTCCTCTCTTCATCTCCTAAGCGTGATCCCCCCGCCCCGAGTTCTAGCTTTGAACGCTTGCTTCTCAGAAGCTGTCTTTGAAGAGTCCGCATCAGACCTGATGTCGTACTTTCCAGAAAATGCTTCTCCTTCTAAGAAAGCCCACGTTGGAATCCTTGGCCCCCAAGTGTGACTGAGCCCTTGCCAGGCCTTGTACCCTCCCTCACTGTGGACGGCATGGGACCTCCGCCCACGACAGTGACTGCCAATGCCATCAGAGTCACCTAAGCCAGGAGAATGGAGCAGGAAAAGCCAGGGACGCGTGGTCTCTGGCATGGAACGAAAACAGACACATCTCTCTCTCCTTATTTCAAGGACCTGCTGGAGACTTCGCTCCCTGTCCACACAGACAGCCTGGACTCTTGACAGGACCCACCCCGATCTGCACACAGGCTGTCCACTCCCAGCTCCGTCCATCACCTTTGCTGTCCCTGGCTGGGGACCGTGACCTTCCTCTTGGGCTCCACACACCATGTTCCTGGCTCCTTCCTGGGGCTCCGGTGGGCGCCCTCTGTCTCTCTGCCATCCGCCCCCACTGCCCAGGGCACCCTCTTTGGCTGTGCCATCTCCGTCGTGTACAGAGCCCTCTCTGCTCCGCACGCATACACCAGCCCGACCTCCCTCCCTCCCTCGTCATTGCTGGTCACATGCATTTCTCTGTCTCTCTGTACTGGGGATTAAACCCAGGGCCTCTGAACAGAGCGAGCTACATCTCCAACACACTTTTTTGGAGACAGGGTCTCACTAAGTCACCAGGATGGGATCCAACTTGTGGTCCTCCTGCCTCAGCCTTCCTGAGTGGTGGAATTACAGACATCCTTACCACGCTGGGCTATGTACGTTCTCCTAGCCCTGCCAATGCCAGCATTCTCTCAAGGACTTGGGGTGCACTTAGGCCCGAGGGCCCCTCTCTGCTTCACACCTCTTTTCACAGCTGTCTTCTCACGACGCTGCCCACCTCTGCCCCTTTCAGGAGGGCTTGCTGCACAGCACGAATGAAGCTGACTCTCACAGTCTGCAAACGCCAGGCACAGGAGGTCTTCCTTCTGGAAATCATGCTCCAACAGGGAGCTTCCAGGGGGAAGAGAACGGAGGCCTTGTCCCGCACGTCCCAGCACTTCTGACGCTTGCCCGCACACTCAGGCAAGCAGGGCACTCTGTGTCCCCTTGCCGGTCTCTGGTGACAGATTCCGTAATGTTCTTCAAAGTGGGAAAAGGGCAATCGCAACACTCATGCAAAACATGCACCACATAAGCCAGTCAGTTGGAGGCGCCTGTGGACACCTCAGTGCTGCCGCTCTGTTTCCATCGTAAATAACTGTCTATGATGCTGGACGGGGCTACACAGGCTCACCGGGTGGCCAGGCAGCTCGCCCTGTCCCATGGGGGCTCTTCTGGAAATGCTGCTCACACGACCCGAGCTTCAGTCTCACACAAGGAATGGGGGGACTTGCTGCGACTGCACCGAGAGTCGCTTGTCATTACAGCGTACAAGCGTGCACTTTGGGGCCCGTGATGAATACACACTTGCACACTCATGCTAAGTGTGCACCAACCTCTCGGTGTGTGGCAGGAGGAGACACAAGCATGGCTCGACCTCTAGCAACAGGGTCTCCTGCAGGGACGCTTGGTGACTGTCACCTTGGTGCAGTTATCAGGGAACTACATTCTGTACAGTTATAGATGCCCTCAGAGGGCCCAGGGCTGCCTCCCGCTTAGCCCTGCCCTGGTCTCGAATCCCTCATGAGAAGTTTCTGGAACTCCACAACAATGAGTCCTTCTCCTTTTCGGCCCCGACTCACTATTTAAAATGATGCTTTTGCAAAAGTTCATGTGGCCACTAAGCTAAGAGGACAAAGAAATGATTTGTGAGCGAACTCTTCACTCTTTTATCTGCAGGGCTCCCCCAACAGAGAGGAGTAAAAGCAGTCAGAGGAGTCCTGCATCCTGGAACACTGAACCACTGCCTTCTCTCCTCCCTCCCAGGAATACCTCACCGTTTAATAGAAGCGCTGTCGGAATCACACAGGTCTAAGTGGCCGTGTCCTGCTAAGTCGCTGGCCTGGCACTGGAATCCACGATCTTGCAGAGAGAAATGGCATTCGTAGGTGCCCACTGCTCAGCGCTGGGCATTCGTTCTTGCTGATTTGAATTCTGCCCATCGTTTGCAAATTAGATGAGCACAGACGAGTACCTCCTCGGAACACTGGACAAGCAGGGCGGACGCATGGACACTCACCAGGCCCTCGGTGAGCAGAGGCAAGGGGAAGGCAGATGCACAAGGAACCAGGTGTCACGCAGCATCTAGACACGATCCAGGGCACAGCGCCCAACCTGCATCTCAGCAGGTGCCCGTGGGAGGGACACTGGACAAGGGCAAGATGCATCCCGACACTAATACCTGGGGTCGCAGTCACACTCAAAACCAACGGGAAGCACTCACAATAGTTTTGTTTTTACTGGTAGAGAGCACTCCTTTGCCTATTTGAAAACAACAAAAAAATTTTCCCAGTGTGTTTGGGGGGTGGGGAGGGTGACTCTTTCCAAAGCCTTTGAAAGATCCTGAAATGGTGAGAGCAGAAACAACTCAGGCAGGCACAGTAGCGCACACCTGGAAGCATATTTGGGAGGCTGAGGCAGGAGGATCATGAGTTTCAGGCCAGCCTGGGCAACCTGGTGAGATCCTGTCTCAAAGTATAAATAGAGAGAGCTGGCGAGGTACTTGGTAGTGATGTGCTTGCCTAGCATGTGGGAAGCCTGAGTTCAACGTCCAGCATGGCAAGAAACACACACACACACACACACACACACACACACACACACACAGAAAAAGCCTCAGGCACTGGACCTGGCTTAGGTGAGGAATGTGGGTAGTCCAGGACATCCTTGCTCCCTGACACTTCTGGGGACAGGGACTGTGCTGCAGGCCACTGCCGAAGGGCTTCACAGCTCTTCAAAGGTGGCCTGGAAAGGAATTTCGTGTTCTGCAGGTCTCTGGCCCAGCAGCCAGCAGCCTGGGGCCGGAATCCAGGTGTCAGGATAAACAGCTACATCTCTCCTACCTTAGCAGCTCAAACGCTCCGCCCTTCATCCTGTGTGGCCTCAAAACAAACACAGCAGAGCAACAAAGGTCTCAACAAAGGTCTCCCGTGGGGCCACCCCCACAGGAGGGAGGGCTCCCCGGTGAAGGACATGGACTCCCAGGACACTGCAGCGTCACCAGATGCTAAGTGACGAGGCTGTAGGGGCCGCACACCTGCAAGCACACACACAAACACGCACACACACACACACACCCCTCCAAAGAACCAGCAAGTCAGCTCGCTGGTCCTAGGCTGGAAAATCCAACGCGTGATATGATGTGTTCCCTTGCACAAGAAGCCTGCCCCAGGCAAGGCATCCGGGGAAGAAAAATGCATCTTACATACAGCCCTCCCTGGGCGCCTGGAGCCTTTCACTGTGGGCGAGGAGTGGAGCTCATGCTCCCGCGTGCGCTGAGCGTGCAAGGCCCTGGTCCGACTTCTATCACAGACACACGCACACAACAAAACAAAAAGCGCCAACTCTAAATTGAAATTCTGGGGCTGGGGATATGGCTCAGCGGCACAGCACCCGCCTGGCAAGCGCGAGGTCCTGAGTTCGATCCCTGGTACCAAAAAAGCAAAGCGAAGTAAAATAACTTGAAATTCTGCACCTGTTTTCTGCAGACGAGGTGACACAGCCTGCTCCCAGAGTTAGCAAAGCTGACATAACAGAACAGTGAAGGTCTGTCCCCCACACAGAAACTGTGTGTCATTAACGGTGGCCACGGAGCATTTGAAAAATGGACTTTACATGAAGCCAGTAAACAGAAATGAAAAAGCAACCCTCAAATTTAAAAAAAAAATTAGAAAAAGAAATCCCATGGGCCATACCCTGTATCAGTAAAGCAACAGAATGAGGACAAACGTTACAAACTCTGGCCACTTGAGCCACCCATCCCATCTGCCACCACGGATCCACCAGTTCCCACGGACGGAAAAGACTCCCGGAGATGGGCAAGAAAGTGCAGCATGTTTAAAATTCACTCCAAGTAAATATTTTCTTAAATCTTACAAAGAGGCTACTTCCAGCATTGTGTCATAATCCCACAGGTGCTCATAAGCAGCACCAAGAAAAGGCACGCTGGGACCAATCCCTTCCTTCTCTGCCCTACCTCCCCCTCCTGTGCCTTGTCAGGGACGATCATCCGGGTCTTTTCTGCATCCCAGCGTGAGGACCAGGGTCATGAGCAGACCCGGAATGGCCTGTTCAGCTGGGCACAAGAGACCCTGCAGCTTCCCAATAAACACTGACGGCATGAGCCAATGACAGAGGGAAGTCATCATCCGGGATCATGCACACACGTGGGTTGGCTAAATAACGGCGGCACTGTACCTAAACACTGTGGAACAGTATACAGTCGTTTAAAATGATGAAGCAGAAATAACCTTTTTTTTTTTTTTTACAGGTGCATGTCTGTGATCCCAGCACTCAGGGCTATCACCTTGAGTTTGAGACCAGCCTGGGCTACATGGTAAGCCCTGGTCTCAAAACAACAACAACAAAAAGAAAAATATTTCTCTCTCGCTCTCTCTCTCTCTCTCTCTCTGTCTCTCCTCACTCTCACACATGTAATTTTTAAAACTGTTTACAGGTCTGACAAGCACAAGCTAGCTAAGAGGAAGTATTCCACAACGATGCCATGTCTTATAGATTTAAGATGCAGGAAAAGAACGGGAAAACGTTTTTCTTTCTCCTGTTGATTTACTTTTGCTTCAAAGCTGTGCAAGACTGTATCAGAGCTGCTGCCTCTGGTCTCCCACAGACGACGAGCTCAGGAACGTTTAGCATGTGGCCATTTGGGGGGCCACCCCTGCCCTGGCTGGTGGCAGCTCTAGAGGTGACCTCTGGTATCCACGAGCCACCAGCTCTCAGGCAAATCAAAGTGAAGACAGCCAAGAGACTGCCACTGGTCTTAGAACTCAAATGCTCAGTAAGTAACGACAGTTCTTATGGCCACCTTATCTCCTTTCCAGCTGCACAGAGCCAGGCTGCCGGAAAGAAATGAAACACCTGCAAACACCCAGAAGCAAGTCCAACCACACAGACCTTGCGGTGCGAGGACGGGTACGTAAGGCTGCATCACACAGTGGTCATTAACCCCCAGACCGAGGTCTCTACTGCAACTGCAGCAAACTCACAAACAGTAAAACAGCGGCAGGCATTCACACCGTGCACTCACCTGTAGCGACAACTTCTTGGCTAGGAGCAGGACTTGCCCCAAACTGGCACTTCACCAAGGCAGCAGGCCGGTAACCCCAGCCTTGGCAGTGGGAAGGTAGAAAAGGAGACGATTGGTCCTCTGGATCCCCCAGTTCTCCACCACCCTGGAAGAGGGACGTCAGGGTGACCCAGCTGCCGCGATGACAGGGTGTCACAGGGTCACGTCTGGGAAAGCTCTGAGCCTCTCCTCCCATACCCAGTGCCCAGCGGCCCCAGGAGAGGGGCCTGTCCGGCTTCCTCGGGGGCAAGGGGTGGAAGCAGAGGCCAAGGCAGATGTGCGGGCCCCCTAGGGTCCCAGAGCACCCCTTGAAACCCAAGACAACACACAATGGGTACTTTTTCTAGGACTCTTGACATTTAGGGCACATCTTCCTTTAAAAAAAAAACCATGGGAAAAGCAGGGGCGTGCAGGGGGTCAGAGGCGACCCACATGACTTCCGCCAGCACCCCAGGACTCAGGTCTGGCTTGGCCTCGCGCGGGCCTATGGCCAGTGGCCTAGAGTCGCCCAGGAAACCCGGACGCCGGGATGGCGCGCGTGGACCGGGTCTGGAGGGACGCAGCCTCGAGGCTGTCGCAGTTGCCACCCTACCCAGCTAAGCCCGTTCTCCTGGGTGCCCTGGGATCGTCCCAAGCGTGCGGGCCCCAAGCGAGCGCCGTCCCGCCAAGGTGGCCCGCCGCTGGCGACACCGCGGCGCGCGTGGGTTTCCCCTCCGGGCTGCAGCCGCGGGGTGCACTGACCTCGGCTTCGGTCACCCGGCCGCGGAGCAGGGCTCCCAGGAAGCGGCCCAGCCGGGGGCGCCCCGAGGTCCTCGCCGGTGCGGCTGCCCTCTAGGGGACACCCGAGGACCCAGTGTCACCGCGGTGCCCCCCGCCCCACGACAGCCGCGGACACTGGGTTCCGGGCCGGCCCCGGGCTAGGGGGGACGGAGCAGGGCACTGCCTCGTGGGCCCCTGACGCCCGCGCGAATTCTCGGCGCGCGATCGCCCCCGGGTGCCCGGCTCGCGCCCCGGCCGCGCGCATGCGCCGCCCGCCCCTCCGCGTCCGCCACCCTCCGGGTCTCAGGGCAGGGCCCGTCCGGCCCGGCCCCCACGCGCCCCGGACCTGAGCCGCCGTCCGTCCGCCCGCCGGGCAGCGGGGCGCGCGCCGAGGGAGGCGGCGCCGGGCAGGGTTCGCGGCCGCCTCCGCCCCGCCGTGGGCCGCCGCGCCCCGGCCCCGGCCCCTGCCCGGCGCCGCCCCCGCGCCCGTGCCAGCTGCACCCCCGCGCCACGCGCCGCCCCCAGCCCGGCCCCGCAGCACCGAGCCCGCCCCGGAAGCCCCGCCCCGCCCGGGACACACCCCCGGGCGGCGACGCGCGATTGGCTGCTGCGCGCGGGGCGGGGCCGGGCTCCGGGGCGGCTCTCAACCCGCGGGCTCTGAGCCAGGGGGTCGCGGCCTCGGGGGAAACTGAGGCTGGAGAGGCCAAGAGACTGCCCGAGGTCACCTGGCCGGCGGGCAAAGCCCCGCGAAGGGACGCACCGACGGGCCGAGGGCCCACGCGGGACGGGCGCACGCGGAGGTCCCGCGTGGTGACCCGGGTGTGACGAGCCGGTCCAGACCGCGGAGCCGGTGTCTGCGAGTCTCGGAGCCACGCGGGTGGGTGGACGAGCCGAGGGGACCCGGCCACCGAGCTGCCAGGCGCAGAATGGAGCGCGCGCCCGCGGTGGCCGCGGGGACCCAGGCTGAAGGGCGAGGCGGACGGGCTGGGAGGCGCCGGCCCCGACCTTGCGCCCCGCCCCTCTCGGGGCGAGGGCTGACTCACTGCCCGGCCCAGACTGGGGCGCTGCCAGGGCGGCGGGAGCTTGGGGCTGGGGTCGGGCAGGCAGTTTGAGGCAGAGGACGGCGCTGCTGGGGCTCTTGGAGCGCACCGCGGCCACACGGTGCCCGGCAAGGCCGCCCTTCCCTGGGAACGACGTGTGTGCTCTGCCAGCCCCCCCCCCCCGCTGTCCTCACGCGCGCGCGCGCGCCTGCCTCCCTGCTATTTGTGGCGAGGAGCGCGCGCGCTGGGAGGACAGAGCCCGGGAAGGAAACTTCAAGCACGCGGCCCATTACGCAGGGAAGCTGGAACCCAGGCCCCACTTGGCCCTTTCACATCTCGTCTTCAACTGGCGCTTGCTAAATCACCCTGTAACTGTGTCGAACCTTGTCCCACCCTCCAGACACCCACATAGCCTTCCTGCTGGCCCACTGGCAAGGCCAACTTTTACGGCTCTTGCCAGCTAGCTGCTTCTAAAATTGCATTGAGTTTCAGAGTTTGCAGGAATCTGTGGATGGCGGTAAGTGCGGAGGATTTAGCAGCCGAGGAGGCTGACCAGAGGCCACCTCCCCAACCCGCCCCAAGCTCAGGGTTCATCTCATGCTATAGCCCAGGCCCCAGGCTGGTCCTCTCGGAGCCTGGGTTATGTCAAGCCTCCTTCGCAGGAGGTCTGCTGAAAACCTGGTTCCACCAGGCAGCTGGAAAGACCTGGCAGGGATCGTTCTGAACAGGGCCTCAGGTGCAGAGGGTGAGGCAGAGCAGCTCTCAGCAGACGCAGAAAATGATATTCTTGGTTCTTGACACTCGTGAGGTTTTAGGGAGAGAAAATTTGTTCTTGAACCACGTGTCAGAAGAAGTCACTTGGGAACAAATACCTCGGCCATGGATCAAGGCAGAAGGGAGTCCGGGACTTTCCTCAGGGAGGATTTGGCAAGAAACAGTGAAATGTGGGCTGTCCCAGGGGACGCTGGGTCTCTTGGGAAACCACTTTCAGAGGAGAGCAGTAAAGGGCCTGGTCACACTCCCAGCCCGGGAGAAACTGCCACAAAGGGCACAGGCTGCTCCGGAGCCGCTCTGTGCCTCGCTCCTTCAGTGTGAAGGGGCGCGGGCGCGCAAGGACACAGTGACCCCGTGCAGGGACTGAGCAGAAAGCTCTGACCCCGGGGACCCATCAGTGCTCTCGAAAACCATGCTGGGCACCTCCTGGGTCTCCCCCTTGGCACCTTAGATGCAATTTTTGGCAACTCTGGCTTAGTTCCCAGCTTTCTTGCTGTTTCTGACCCCTTTCTGAATTTTGTGACCTTGAAGGTGCTCCGAGGTGCTGCAAGGTAATTTTCACTGTGCCCACGTTTACAGTAAGGAAACAGGCCCAACAGCCAGGCCCGAGCGCCAAGCCACAGCTGCTCGCTGCCCTCTGCTGACCCAGCCGGGGTAGGAGGCTGGGGCATCTCTAGGATACTACCTGCTGGCCAAGCCTCTGCCCACGGTGCTCTCCCTTGGGTCTGGGGCCCATCCAGGGCCTGTATCTGTCCCCCAGAAACCATTCACAGCCTCCAATGGTCACCAGTTACCCTCCACTGAGCCTGCTGGCAGGTTGGAGTTTATGTCCCTGGTGTCATCCACCAGGCAGTGGCCTCTGAGCCCCTGGAAGCATGCCCTGGTCAGGTGGTGGGAGTCCATGGGGCAGGGGGCAGGTTTTATTTGCTGACAGCAAACAGGAAGCTGCTGGTGACCTGAGGCTGGACCCTACATGGCCAGCCAGCCACGGGCATGTGCCCGGCTGCTGCTCCAGGACCGACATCGAAACTTCACTGATCCAGGGGACGAAGTATTTTTCCATGAAGGCGGGAGACTCACAGCAGCCCCGAAAGGCAGCTGGCTCTACCCTCGCTGCGTGGGTGGAGAAACCAAGGCCGGGGGTGACAGCACTCAGCCAGAGTCTCCAGGAGGTGCTGGGAACCTGTCAGAGTCCTCACCCACTCTTCCCAGGGACCCGCGTCACCGCCTGGGCCAGAAGCCAACTGCTGGCCCCATGCTTTGGCGGGGCCACAGGGTGCAGCATCTGTCCCTGTCCCGGTGCTCCCAGGGGGGTGGGTGGCAGGAGAGGGGCCAGGCCTCGGGGGAGGAGAGGATGGGGCAAGATGGGCAGGGGCAAGTCGGTAGCAAGACTGCCAAGGCAGGCGCAGCACAGCTCCATCCAAACGGGAGGTAATAAAAGGTGCCCGTCGAGCACTGGCTGGCATCAGGGTGGCAGCAGGCAAAGCACGTGGTCCCTGTAGGCCCGTGGGCTCTGTGGCCTCTGCAGTCCCAGACTCTGCTGCCAGCCTGGACACGCTGTCCTTCGATGATTAACCTGCGTCGGCCAAAGTTTGCAGGCACTGTGCTCCTCGTGGGCCCAGCGTCTGCCCTTGGGGCTCTCAGTGGGCCAGAACAGCCCACTCCTGCCCACTCCCCTCCCGGAGACAGAGGCCTCCCCTGGCACTCACGCCTCTGTGCCCACTTGGCGTGGGCTGTGGAGGCCACGTCATTCGTCTTCTATACAGTCCCACGCGCACACCTGGAGCTCCTGGCCGGCGGCTGTGGGAGTCTCACTCCCAAGCGAGATATTCCGGTGGCTTCCGTCCCTAAAGAGGCCCCAATCTACATGGAGATGACCCAGGCGGGGGCCGGCCAGGTTGGGGATGGCAACATGCGGCAGCTGTGGCCCCCAAACACGTGGAACAGAGGCCCCCTCTGTCCCACGGATGCTCTCCCTGTGGTTTCACTTACCTGTGGTTAGCTGCAGCCAAACTATTAAATGGAAAACTCCAGAATAAACGGTTCATGTAGTTGATGTAACCTTTATTAAAGTGTACAAAAATGGTATAGAGTATTAAGAGAACCTCTTGGAGGCTGAGGCAGGAGAGTGACAAGTGTGGGGTTTCAGGCAATCACTGGGGGTCTTGGGATGGATCCCTTCAGAGAATGGGGGTGACTCTGTGTGCAAATATGTATTCATATCACTGCCTCTTCCTGGGAGGACCCCGTGAAATCAACCAGCAGCACCTGGGATTGGGACCCTAACAGAACTGGATTTGAGTCCTTGCTGTGCCTTTCAGTAACTTTATAGCCATAGGCATTTGACTCGGCTCTGACCTGAGCCCCCTTGTCTCCCAAGCAGGGCAGGGATGCCAGACTCAAAGGTGCTGATGGAGGATGGGGGAGGGCTGAGAGGTGGGTCTTGTTCCTGACACTGGTGTGAGGGCTGTGCCCAGGTCACCTCCTCCAGGAAACACACCCGGCACCATCCCACTGCTGTGTGGGGTCCTAGCTCCTGCGTCCTGGGGGATCTTGTCCACCTCAGCACCATCTCAAGACGCTCACTTCCTTGACCCGTGTCACCACCCAGACAGCGACACGGAACCATCACTGTGGAAGACAAGCTGGGTGCCCGTCGCCCGCACCCATCTGGGGCTGCCTGCCCTCATCGGAGACCCCTGCCAGCTCCCTGGCACTTTGAACTTGAGCCAGGTGCCTGCAGCGCTGAGTGGAGCAGGTGGATTGCCAGTGTCGCTGGGCCTTGGGCCTTGCTAAAGTGAGGAGCTGAACCACAGTCCTTCAGACCCTGGGAGGGACACAGCATGTTTGACAAAGTTTTCCTGGTCGGTGGCAAAGTGAAAAAAAAAAATGCTGTGGTAGAGAGTATTGTAGAAAGCTCCCTCCAGTTGATTTAAAGACATCTAGCCAGGGACAGTAGCACGGGCCTGTAATCCCAGCACTCTGGTAAGCCAAGGCAGGAGGATCACAAGTTCAAACCCAGCCTGAGAAACTTAGTAGTTTAGCAAAACCCTGTCTCAAAAATAAAAAAAGAAGCTGGGCATGCTAGTGCATGCTTGTAATCCCAGCACTCGGGAGGCTGAGGCAGGAGGTTCACCACAAGTTCAAGGCCAGCCTGGGCTACATAGTAAGTTTAAGATCAGCCTGAACTGCATAGTGAGACCTTGTCTCAAAAAGACAATAAATAAATAAATAAATAGGGCTGGGGATATAGCTCAAAGTGAAGGCCTCGGGTTCAATCCCCATGACTGCAACAAAGAGAAAGAAAGAAGGAAAGAAGGAAAGATCTATCCCTCTTCTCCCTGAGATGTGTCCTTTACCTCCCTCACCATTGAAATGCTGCCTGCTGGCGGAAACGTCTTAGACGAGGCGGCAGCCGGGGCTCATCAGGACTGGCTTGCTAGCAGCAGTCCCGCTCGCGCCGGCCTGGAACCTGCTGTTTTCCCATCCGTTGGGTACAAACGCCTGAGGCCCCCGCAGTGCCCGCCCTGCCCGGGTGAGCCCCTTGGCTGGCACGCACTGGGTACGTGGCGAAGGCTTCAGGACATTTTCCCTGTCTTCCTGAGCCCCGCTCTCTCCCCCGATATTTATTTTCCAGTCAACCCCTTGGCTGTGTTGAGACTTGCAGGGTGGAGCATAAACTTCGGGTACAGGGCTGATTTGATCTTTGAGGAGGCCGAGGGGCAGGGCGTGGGCACGCAGCCTCTGGGAGTGGTGCCCACCAGCCATTGGCACCCACGTGGCCCGGCCTGGGAGGAGGGGCGCACGCTATGCCTGGGGCTCTGGGGATGAGGAGGGTCTGGCCGGAGGCGGGGAGAAAATTTAATCCCAAGTGGTGTGCTAAGGCGGTGGGTGTCTGTCTGGAAAGGACGGTGCCATGAGCCACCATGGATCTGACACTGGGGGACAGACGGGGGCATGGTGGGGGACAGATGGGGCTCACGTCCCTCCAGTTGGAAGTTAGTTGATCAAGCGTCTTGGCGAGCACTAGTGCTGAGTCTGATTTTTAAAACAAAACCAAGACTACCCGGTGATCAAAGTAGGAGTCAAAGGCTGAGCTGGTTCTTTCAAGTGTGACCCCACTTTCCTACCCAGGGGCCCCAATTCTGCCTTCCCTTCACCAAGCCAGGGGGCTCCAGGGTCCTCGGGAGTTGCCCACACGTTTTCTCCGCTCTGTCCCATTCCCTGCCTCCTGGGGCCTGGGGTGCCGTGGCCATGCCGGCGGCTACCTCACCCGCGCTGTGCAGCTGCTGTCCCCGTGCCCTAGGGCGCCTCTCCTGCCTGCTGGCCTGGGCTCGGCCTCCCCAGGTCCCGGGCCCCAGGCAAACTCTGTCTCCCATTTCCCTCCTTCTTCTCCCTGGACCTTTGCCTGCCCAGTCTGATGAGGGACTCTGCCTTCCCCACATCTGTGGCTGCACTCGGTCGGCTTACAGGAAAATCACAGGCCAGGCCGCCAAGCCAGGCACAAGGAGGCCTCGAGTTGTGGGCGCAGGAACTGGGCCTTCATCCTAGGGAAGCGGGGAGCCCGGAGAGCCACTGAGCGGACAGCGACTGGCACAGATGCAGGGGACCTTCCTGTCCACTGTCCTTGCTGGCCCAGAGCCCAGAGGAAGGAGCAGGGGACACAGCTCCTGAGACGTGATCTGCAGGGACCACAGAACACTGCTGCCCACATGGCCAAGACTGACGCTGACCTTTCCCTGACGGAGGGCCCTGCGTGGCCAGGCAACCCCGGCTTTCTGCGTGTCTCTGTGATGAGTGCCGTGGGCAAGTCCGAATGCAGGTGCGCTGCTGGTGGGGCAATTTAACCCAGGACTGAGGGTAGGATTTAAATTCTGAGCTCTTTAGCATCTCCCCCAAATTGATCAGATCCAGAAAGTTGCAAGCAATGCAAAAGAGAGGGAAATAACTACAGAAAAATGCT
>RJWT010035520.1:0-13440 GCA_004365215.1 Cuniculus paca | reverse complement strand
CACCTGGAGAACAGGTCACGAAGGTATTAGGGGAGAGGTGAATGCTGCTCCTCAAGTCAGATCCCAGTTGAGGAAACACTGATTTTTTTCTCAAGGAGAACAATCAGCCAAGGTGGAATATTTACATGGGTGCTAGATGCCTATGTACGCAAAGTTGAACTCTGCACCTGAAGTCCCCACCTGATCGCAGCTGGGCTGGGAGAAAGCAGCCCTTTCCAGGACGGTCAAGGGACTGCAGGGCCCTTGCGGTATCCACTGCCGCATAGGTGCAGGAAGGAACCTACCCTACTGGAAGCCCACCAGAGCAGAAGAGACTGGGAAACAAGAAGGCACACTGGTAACTTTCTTTGTGTGTCTTATAATTTAAAGGTTTCAATTTCCCAAATGTGAAAACTAGTGCTGTCATGGAATCGTTTGTCCTTTGTGTCTGTCCTTTCTGGTTGATTCTGCTGGTATTGTTAACAACAACAACAAAAAAAGTATACAAATCACATACCTAGAAAGACTGAATATGTTTCAGTTCATAGCATAATAAGTGCAATGACTACAAAGGAGATAAAAAATTTAAATCTTTTCTGGGACTTTCAAAGTCATTTTGCTTGTTGTCATTATGGTTGTGATTACAAGCACACTGACATTTCACATGCAAGAACTGGATGGCTAGCAGAAAGCTAATAATCAAAAAATACATACACATTGCTTCAGGTTCAGAGAAAGGAACTACTTCAGGTATCAATTATAGATATATTTTGATTTTATTTAGTACAGAAAGAGATCCCCTGAGGGTTTCTCTACTATGATTTTAAAGCTGAGATCTAAATTTCATTCTGCCACTTGAAATATCCTGATTAATTTTTAGAGGGTTATATTTTGGTTTTCATTCTTCTGCATCAGAGGAATTTAATTTGAAGTATTCAAAGCACCAAAAGAAAGCCTTTTTGAGAAGGTGCCTGTCATTTCTTAATTGCAAAAGGATAAGTCTTGGACAAGACAGGATGAGAATTTGCAGGTACCAAATCAAAACACACACACACACACACACACACACACACACGTACACCAGACAGGTTTATTTAGTGCAACATTCCTGCATTAATGAGCAGGTTTCCTGAGCAACTTGGCTTCAGCAATGAGCAACAAAAAGACTTCCCGATCATATTACAGTCTCTCTAAGCAACCAAGGTTGACAGAAATATTCCTGCAGATTGTTTTCCTGGCGAGTCCCAGGTACACAGGGTTGGATTTCACTTACCTGTAGATCTGGCCGAGGGATTTTCCGGCAAAATTCTTTAGCCCCTCTTTTCCTGGGGCCAAAATCCTTTGTTTTACCGACTCCATTCTTGGGAAGACCGATGTCTCGTCTTGCCAGATTTAAGTAGTGATTGCTATGAAAGGCGAGGGCTGCGCATATTTTCCTGATCTTAACGTAGTTGTAGATTTTTTTCTTCTCAGCGGAGTGGTACTGGTGTGCCTCCAGCGAGACTGCGAGTGAGAGAGGGGAGGGAGCGTGAGAAGGAGAATACAACAGAATAGCTGCACGCAGCCCACGGGTTTCCTAATAGGAGAGTTGGTAGACACAATCAGAAAGTCTCATTGGAAGGGGAGGATCTGATGGCAAAGGGCGCACGCGGTGCCATGGTATTTGGGCGGGTGCAGACGAGAGTCCTTGTCCTGGTAGTCAGTTCCCTGAAAAAGATGTTACTTCCTGATGTCCAGGGTTGACTGCAATCAAATCTGCTGGCTTTCAATGGAGGGGGTGGAAATATCACAGAACCCTTGTGGAAGCGCAATGCCACAAGAATACTACTTTTCAAAACGGTGCCTTTGCCGCAAGGACCTGAGAGCACTTTCAAAACTCAAGGGAGCATCTGAGGTCTCAGGTGAGCAATGCCGCGGTTAGGTTTTCTTCCCTTCGCATGGTCTCCTCCCATCGCGCCGGCGTAACTCTGCTCTGCAGCAGAGTCGAATTAAGATGGAGAAGCGCTGCTGTTCTTTGAGGACGTGAGTAAACAGCAGATACACAGTGCCGATTTGGGTAGCCTCAGGAGAAATTTTTCAGAATGGCCGGCAACGCCCGGCTGGGCGGGTCTCGGCAGGAAGCTTCAGCACCACGGACAGAGCAAGTTTCACGGGGATGGGGAGCGTCTCACCGCCAGCCAGGTGGTCAACTTTGGAAGGGAGCCCGGTGGATCGCTCTGCCCAGGACCATTCCGGGGCTCTTCAGGAACGGATGCTATGGAAACCAAGTGGGAAGATGTCATCATCTCCGGAGTTTGCTGGGAGAATGCTGTCTTGGGCTCTGCCAGGGAGGAGGACTTTATTAAAAATTGACAAGTTACTTCCAGTTTGCTACCTTATGCTCATGGCACAGTATTGCAGGGAACGAAGACTGCAAGGCATTTTTCACTTGTGTAGGGGTATTTCTGAGCTCCAGGGCTCCCTGGAATAGAAAATATGTGTACCCAACATGTATATTTATATCGCTTATTTATTTAATTCAATCCCTGATGAAAGAAAGAAGGAAGGAAGGCAGGTAGAAAGAGAAAGGAAGAAAGATGGACGAGAGAGGAGAGAAAGAAGGGAAACACAGAACGCACTCACTTAAGTGCAAGACCGCAAATTCAATGTAAATTCTTTAGAATTTTAAGCCATTTTACTTAACTAATTTACAGTTCTACCAAAATATCAATACACTGAAGAAATGTGTAGCTACAACTAATGCTTGTCAGCAAATTATTAACTGATGATGTTTTCAGGATTTATTTTAATATATTTATCTTGCACTGAAATCTTATTTTTTTTCCTTTATGCTTTCTCCTAATGCAGAATTTTTGAGAGATAGACATGTAAGATTTTTTTATTTTATATGTACAGATAGACATAGGCTCAATGAATTTATTAAATTAGCAAAGCCAGAAATCTGTGCTAAATCAGTGTGAATTATTAATACCTTCCACATGAACCACAAACCTCTGAGATGCAATTCAAGCAAATGCTTATAAAACAGAGTGGCCTTGAACCACATTCTCAAGGTCAAAACCTTGGCTCTTATTTAAGCCAACAGGGGGAGTAGATTTTACTTATGGATCTTTGGAGTAAATCTCAGATCTAGATAATCATGTAAGACTATTTGCTGAATAGTTCAAATAATAGAATGAATATGATCTGTTGAACAGAGAGCTGAAAAACATTTCACAAGTAGCTAAAATCATTCTCTACTACTAAATATTGTAACTGTCAAGTCATACAGCACTATAAGTTGTGGTTAAAAAGTAAGATGCTGGAGATATATTTCTCTTATTTTTATAAGTATGTATAACATCTGTCTGTAATAAAACAGTAAATCCAATTTTTAAAAGTCTGGAGTCTTTCAAAGTACCATCAAAATACTATTTACTTCTGCAGGAAATCAGTTATGAAGAGAAAGAAAAAAAATCTCAGTAACCAGCCTCCTTGCAAACAATGAATAAATAAATACTAAAGTTACTCAGAACTTGACTCATCTAGGTGTTTTTCAAATTTTTAGTGACTCAATTGATTAAATTTAATTCACCCAGAAATATTCATGGTTTTGAGTTCTGGGAATTTATGTAAAAAATGAAAGTTTTAACTAATATCTGTGAAAGTCAGGTGCTGATATAAAAACAGTTCTGCTTGAGTTTTCCCTAAATGACTAGATATCTAAACTACCAGAAAAAAAGTGTGTGACATCTATATCATTCGCTATATATTTGTGAAGGGACACCAACAAATATAAATCCAGCAGAAAAATATTGTTTCTAGAATAAAATAATTACATTCATTCATCTTTACTGAAATAAATATTCTCTGAGTCTCTTCTGCCTCCTCTTGATAAAACTTTGAATGCCTGAATCAGAGTAAGTGCTGATATTGACTTATTCATTTTAAAAATATTCAACCAGTGCCAAGAATTACACTCAGTCTGGGAAAGCCCCCTAGAAGATTTCATGGGCTACATTCAAAATAGACACAGAAATATCATCACAAAGAATTATGGGTAAAATTAAACAAGTAAAATAACCCAGCCTGTGTGTTAAACTGTACAGAAACACACCTTATTCAGTGACATTGGCTCACTTGTCTAAATATTTAGAGGAAATTTAGACCAGTGAAGATGGTGGCAGTCCAGTGGAATTAAGCAGGGAAGCATGGTAGTTTTTGGAAAGAATTTTAGCTAAAAGGGTATTCTTAGGCAAAATCCTACACAAAGGGAAAATGTTGCATGTAGAGAATTGCAAGAGTTGTTACTTGGCCATCTGAGACTGAATAGGGTCATTTGGGCTACCTTTAAATTTAGAGCTGATCCCAAAATAAGAGACACGTGTTCAGATTCCAGTGACTGACCCAACACATTTTCTCCCTATGTAGTCACAAATTTTAAACACTGAATGCATACTGAAAAATTTGTTTACAGACAAATAAATGCTACAGAAATGCTAGCAATAATCCATATAGCATAAATTTAGGTATATATAAAAATGATTTCAGTTCTTTGTGCACTCTTCTTGACCCTGAAAAATCTATTTCTTTGTAATGGGAATTAAACTCGGGATTTGTGCATCCTAAGTAAGTACTCTGCCTATGAAATACATCTCCAGTGCTTTTTATTTTACTTTGAGACAGGGTCTCACTATGTTTTCCAAGTTGGTCTCCAACTCAAGGTCCTCCTGCCTCAGTCTCCTGAGTAGCTGAGATTACTGGAATGCACATCATGCTGTTTTTTACATTTGATTTTAACAATGCCTTAAATTCTATCTAGATAACTTTTCCTCTGGGAGAACTTTTTTTCCTCCCAATAAGGCTTCACTGAATATAAGAACCAAGGATGTCATGCTACAATTTATGAATGGTTTTCATTTACATGATGACTTCATTTATTCCTCATAATTTTTTAAAGCTAAAACAGTTTTCTGTCTGTTTTATGGAGGAAGAAAGTAAGAATTTATGAATTGCTTGCAGGCATACACCCAGAAATGAAGATAAAGAGATGGTACAGATTGGAAATGGTTCAGAGTTCTTACAGTCTGACATTTCGTTAAAATACACACTTTGATTACACGGGTCCAGGGTGGAGTCCAAGATTCAGCAATTCTAAAAATTTTTCCAGACTTCATGGCTTTGAAACATACTTTGAATATCAGTAACTTAGAGGATGGGACATGAAATCAACTGACAAGTTTGAGTCTAGATTCTTAGGATTATCAGCCCCAAAACTTTGAAACGATCACTCAGCATTAATTATTTAAATTTTTTTATGGACAAAAATGAAAGCTTGCAGTGATCACTATCATCCCTTCCACTTGTAAACATGAATTATTCGTTATGTATTCATTGCTGTAAACCTTTATTTCTGTTTTGTCCAGTGCTGAGTTTTTCAATCATATTTCAGCTAGATGGTTAATCATAAATTGGAAACAAAACAAAAATATGTAAATATGCTGCATTTTGAAAGTTCTGCCTTCTTGTATTTTTAAAGAAAGCTAAACCTATTTTTTGTATTTTTATGAGGCGATAATGAGTTTTATAAGCAACTGGCCAAATAATTGTATGCATAAATTATTTCTATATTTACATACAGTATTATTCAACAGTAATACAATGGGTTTGTTTACATTTGTTTATGTCCCTGTGTGAGATGTTTTTGGGAGATTTAAACATCTTGCAAATGTTGCCCTCTGGTGGAAGCATATGTCAATATTTCAGAAATAAATAGTCCTCAATTATGTAATTTAAACTACTGCTTTTTTATTTTTATACTTTTACTTGTCTTTTAAAACTACTTATTAAATTCAGATCTTTCCATGAAAATATGAAATCTCTTTTGGTGAGAAACACATTTGCAATTGCTGACAGAGTACAAAATATCTTTTAGGAAAATATTGATTATCTAAAAACCTTCAGTTAAAAAAATTTTAATACTATAAAGAAAGGTAAATTTAATTTTGAAAATACCTGATACCTTAAGATGATGAATTCTGAGGTTATCTTGAATGCAATATTTTCTTTTATATTTTGATAAATACTCACTTAGCTGACAAAATGCACCTAATCTGGGACAGGTCTTTTTTCTAGACTACAGTATCCCAGTTAGCTGGGCAATAAATTTAGAAAGTGAGCAGTCCTAAAAACAATTGCATTTTTACAGATTATTTTTTATAGTATGACTGTCTTTGACCTGAGATTTCTAAGTAAACATTCACTCTAATGAGTGCACACATCTTTCAGGTTGAAGCTACAAAAATAAGCTCTAGGATTCATGTGTGAGTTTTTCTCTTATCAAAGATTTTTAAGTGGACAGTTTTTGGTTCAGTTTTATTTAATTATACTTTGTAGTAATACCCTGAAAGATATTTCTAAGAAATTACCATTGTACAGTTTCTTGAGAAGCAAAAATACAAGAAATAACTGAGTTCATTTTAAGAACCACATCTGTGTACATAACCCAATAATCTGCACTGCTTTCTTTAGTGGTGTAGTATAAAATAACTTTTCATTTATCTAGTTAAAAACATGAAGTGGAGAGTTCTAAATAAATGTACATTGTAGTTTTAAATATGTATTTTAACTGTAAAATAAATGTATATAATCCTACATGAAGTATACCCTTTTGTAATAGAAATAATCTTACATTTTATTCCAGTCTTTTCTTTCTGTACTCAAGAGAAGACAAATCTTTACCCACTGTATGCCATTGTGACTTGGGAAAAATCCAAGTTTTGAAGTGAATAAAAACCACTGCCACAAGTGTTAATCATAGTAATCTTTCCTAGTTCCAGGACCAGATTTCTAGTTTTGAATTCCACACTCTATACATAATGTGGTAAATCACAGAAGGACTTTGAAACAATTGGCCTCTTTAAACTCTCAAAAATACTTTTCCAGGAGTAAAATAAATGGTTGTTAAAGTGCATACTGGGGAAAAACTAAGAATAGAAAAGAGAAACAACTTGTAATGAAATAAAAGAAATACATCTTTCAATGTAAAGATGATCAAGGCAGAGATCATCCGGACTTGCGATATTTTAGATACAAGTAGATGGAATGATAAAAATATGCCATATTATTGAATGTGAAGAAATCTTACCTAGGTTTGATGTCTCTCCCAGGTCCTGTAAGGATCTTACCTCTCTTTCACCACCTGGGATTCCTGATCTCTTCCTTAGAGAGCCACACTTTAGTCATCACAGAATGTGGGACACTATCTTCCTGAGAGAGGCATTTAACGTTACTGAAAGCTCCCTTTGGATTTTATGTGTAGCTTAGCACTGACTTCTAAATTACTTAAGGGATCAGAAGCAGAGGGTGGGGGCATTCGCACGTCTAAAATATTTAGAATCATGCTTTATAAAGCACATACAGGAATGACAAATTTTATGTTAGGACAAATATTTAGAATCCAGATGATGTCACTGCTATAAGCATACCGTGGTCACATTTTTGGACAAGCAGATACACAACCACCAGAAAATAAGTGTTGGGAACTGTTTTCCAGCTGCCGCCCTCTAGTGGTTAAAAAAAAGAAAGATGCCTTTGAGTTAAGAGATTGGACCTAAAACATTGGGTTGAGAGTGAATAGGTGATGTTTCCAAGAATATTAATCTTACACGTCAGTTTTACTCCTAGCATAAAGAATAAAAGACAATGCATGAGCTGTGATTGAGAAAGTAAGCTACTACTTACACACTTCTTGTGCGCCTGCCACTTACACACTTCAAGCTGCTTTCCTCCCTGTAAAATGCAGAGATCTTGGTAATTTCTTGGAACTCTGGACTCTGAGTGCCGTCCCTCACTGTGGAGAAACAGAGTCAGTGATCTGATCAAGCCTCACTGAAGTCAGTTCTCTAGCTGGCCTGGATTTCACATTTTAAATCAATGAATACCCTTTTGTTACACCTTAACCAATGTGAGTTAGTTACGCTTCCATTTGCAGCAGAGAATATCTTGACATATCACCTTGAAGAATGTTATGAACTGAGGACTGGGAAAAGAACAAAGAATGGCTAAGCAGAACTGAGGTTTAGCTCTAAATTTGAGACACCGGAAAAAGAGGTACAAGCAATCATTGAAAAAAATAAAAGACATACTAAGGTCAAACAAAGCAAACTCTTGAATGGCAAGATTAATCAATTAGTTTTTTTATTCCATTTATTCTAAGACATGATTATGTGTCAGTTCCTTTGCTGACTACCAGGGAAATAGATAAGATACAGATCTCGCTTTCATATAACTCAGATTTTAAACAAGTCTTTTAAAAACATAAGTAATTGGACTTTGTATATTTATGAGAAAAGAAATGTTTTGAAGCAGCACAGTCACATTCCTTTGGAGGAGAAAGGAGGTGACACAGAGGAAGGGATCCCAGCTTAGAAAGCAAATATTGCAGTAGGCTCTGCCAGCTGGTAAAGAACGTAGTAGAACTAGCTTCTCTCCGCTGAGATAGGGAGGTTCCTAGCTCATTCAAGGTTGGGGAAATTATTGACAGACACACAGACACGAAGGCCAGGATGAGGACCAGGGCCCTTTGCATAAATAGCTTGAAAAACATCGACTCAAGTAACACGAGGAAATGGCCTCTGAGGGCTAACTCGATTTACAATGAACATATGTCCTTTGTCTACAGCCGAGTGCTGGGTCATTACTGTATCATCATAACGCCAGACATTAGAAACCAAATGGAAGTGAATGGGCAGGAGGAAGAGGTTGGTGGCAGACATATCAGCCCGTAACCCTTCCTCTTCCTGCCCTTGGGCCCAAGCAAGGATACGCTGGCCATTTGACAGAAGCAGTGGACAGTGGATTGGATGTGCTTGACTTCTCTTGAAGACTTGGAAGCTAATGGCTCCCAGATTTTGGCCCCTGTGATTTTTCCTCTTAGGGAGAGTCTCCTGGGTTCAAGTCCATTTTACAGCCATATTGGACTGCACAAGACATATACAATAGCAGTTCTACTACTGAGAAGAGCTCAACTCCCTTAAAGCGCTTCCTAAGAAGCTATACTATCAGGAGAGGTTAGAGTAAGAAGGTTAGAATGAGATGTGAGATTAATTAGCTCATTTTTTCCAAAGAAGCAAAGTTTTGGTGAGGACAGAAATCAAAGCACTATTTGGGCATAATAACACAGTGCACAAATGTCTCTATCATGTATTTTATGTTTAGTTTAGCTTTTATTTTATCAAAGTGATGAATGGACCTAGATTTAGAAGTTAAATACATATTTTTCAAGCAATGGTCTCTGGACTCATTCTATCTACTGACAGTGTTTGCTATTGAGAAGCCTCACTTTAGTCAAGAAGATAAAATGTGTGTGAGTGCGTGAGTGCGCGCCTGTGTGTGTTGGGTAGTGGTGGTGTTTGGCACAGGATAAGCACTATGTGTATCAACTATTACAATCGTTATACTGCTGTTGGCTGATTTTCAGTGTTTCATGTATCTACTATAACCTTCCTATGAAGAGTTATTTTTTTAATTCTATGTGCTTCTGTTTCTCTCTTCTCTCTCACTCTCAGGAAAGATAAAAACAGGAAAACACACACACATACACACACAGAGACACACACACACACACACTTCCTATCCCTCATCCTCTCATTTAATTTAAAGCAAAATTCTGCTTTTATATAATAAATATAATACAAATATTAAGAAATCTGCCAAGGTCACACTATTCCCTGAAAATCCCAGCTCATGCAGTTTACCTCTTATTATTGTTATTTCCTTTTTTATTTATTTAGAACCAAATCTTCACCCTGAGCCCCAGGCTAGCCTTATTTACATTTTATTTTGAAACAGCTCTCGCCAAGCCCCCAGCCTGCCAGCCTCAAATGTGTGATCCTCCTGCCTCTCACTCCCAGAGCGCTGGGATTACAGGCATGTGCCCCCAGGTCCCACTACTTTGTCTTGTAAAGGCAAACCCCTTTTCCTTGGTAGCTAGCTAGCCCTTTGCTTTTCACCTAACTCATTGGACACTTTTGAGTCTGGGGTTAGGTGTTACTTCTTCAAAGAAGTGTTTCTTACATCCTAAGTAGACTTGAATTGTCCTCAATACACTTTCTCAATCTTATTAACCTTTCATAATGATTGATAGTTGCAATCAAATTGTAATTCAAGAAAATCTAGGTAGCTAATAACTGGTCGCCAATGGAAGCTTACATTCTGTGCAAACAAGAGCCACAATTAGTTGGTGTGGACTCAAATCTACTTTTTAGGGACTGAATTCTGGCTCCTATATTCTTCCTTCTTGGATAAATTTCTTAATCTGCTGAAGTCTGACTTTTCCTTTCAGAAATGGTTGTAACAACATTATTGACCTCGACCAATTTTTGTGAGCACAAAATTAAATTCTTCATATAAAACACATAACTCACAGTAGAACAATAGAAAGAACATCATAAGAACCTGAAAATGACTAATCAGTATTATTTTTCAGTACTGGTATCTTGTTAAGTGAATGGATTACTACTAATGGAGCCAGGTTATTCCCAAGTCTAGGAATACAATCCTCACCACAGAATAGCGTAACAATTCTAAGGTTCCAGGAACCTTCTCCTCATTAGAGATTTTTCCTCTAATGGGGGAGCTAGAAACCCCAAAGGAAGTACAGCTCCACACCTCTGTCTCAAAGTGGTTTACACTGTTATAGCCCTTACAATTCCATTTAGAAACTGATTTAAAAAAAAAAAAGTCCAGAGAATCCAATTTGTTTCTAGCCCCAGGGGGTCTTAGGAAATGGAAAAAGACTTCTAAGAGGTGAGAGAGAAGGACTAGGGGACAGCAAGTCTGGTTTCCTGAAAGGTGAGGTGAGGAGGCCTAAAACTAATCAGGACTTTGCAACTTTCTAAGTGCCTGTCTACCATCTAAGGAAAACAAAACAAAATACAGCAAAACAATATAACACTTGCTATTGAATAAACATAAAAAGGCAGCCTTAAAATTTGAAAGAAAGTGTTTAGCATCCTCAGGATGAACTGCTGTTCTGGGATACACAAGCCCGCCCTAGAGTGTATTTGTTTCTGCACTGCACCTACTCCAGTAGAGATGAGTTAGCGGCATAACTTTGTCTTTGGGTTGACCCAGTTCGAAACTGGAAGAAATGTGGCTTTCTTTTGTACAATGAGTCATGAATCATATAGGTTTTAAATCTACTTTTGGGGTGCTGACAGTTTTGATGGTTGAAGTCATTTATATTTCCTTAAATAGAAGGAGTAGAAAGAATGACAACTTTTGGTGAGGAATATAATTTTAGAATTTAAAGATCATTTAGTATGAAGCCATTAATTCACCGGTGGTTACACTGGGAACGGATATCTGCTATTCAATACCACACACAGGAAAAATCTATTTCATCCCTACCAAGCGCCAAAGCCTTGGATTACAAGATCTTGAAGATTTCACTGCTACTGCTGTGTTGTCACCAATAGTTAGAGTCTATCCTTGTATTCCATTTGTATGGTGACCCAGAAAAAAATAGGTTCCTTACCCCTCTCTCTCATTCTCTGAAACACTCGCACAGCATTTAATAACTATCGAGGATATGTAGGTATAAAAACAGCTCTTCAAAAAATAGTATATTTACAATATTTAGAAAAAGACTATTGGCTCCCTTTGATCTATTGGCTTATTACTTCTCACTCAACAGCAGAGTGATTTCCCAGATGAAATATAAAACATCAGTTAGGCCATGTGCACAAGCAGGCCAGATTATGGGCAAAAACAACCAGCACCAACTCATGCTGTCTCTTTCCATCACTTTCATCAGGGCATCTGAGGGAGAAACATCAGCAGATGGGAGCCTCCTTTATTTCTTTGTTTTGCTTTTCTTCCTTCATGTGATTGTATAACGTTTGGTTCAGTTCCAAGGATTAGGCGGAGAAGAAGGTGTTGAATTTCACTCCTCAGGCCCAGCACAAGGTCACTGCAGAGCTCTGTTTCTGCAGCCCCATTCCCATGAGACAACTTTAGTAAGCGATTTCTTCACTGCATATTTGAAATCCTTATAAAAATCCCAAGACTCATGATGGATAAAGCAAAAAAAGTAGGTGTTTTTGGACTTATCAACGTTTTAAAGTCAATACTCCAATCATTCAGTTACTCAAAAGTATTTGTTACGTATCTGGAATATGCTGGACTGGATTCCAAATACTGGGGATGAAGAGGTGAACAAGAGACACAATCTTCTGTCTGAGAGAGTTTTTTTTTTTTTCCTGGTTGGGGAGATGAAAACAAACACATTAATGTCAACCCAATTTCTAAAAGCATATATCACTGAGCATTTATTAAAGCCCAGAAACTGTTAGAAGTGTTTATAGACAACATCTCATTTAATTCTAACTGCAGCCCTGTGGAATAGGTGTACAGTAAAATATAAAATTTTATCATATGATACAATGTAGGATGTGCAATTAATTGTCTTGTTTTGTTCTATGGGTCTGTAACCGAACACTGGGAAGTGCATGATATAGTGAGAAGGGAGTCTTATTTCTCGTAGAATTGGAGGCTGGGCAGTCCAAAATAAGGGACTGCATTGGGTGCAGATGTCCCTGGAGCATCCTGAGGAGACAGAAGGGAAGACAGCACTCTTAAGAAGAGGAGGAAGCCAAACATGATTTTAATTTTATAGTAACCCCATCACAATAACCTCAGCATATATATATGCTGGTATAATAAATATCAGAATTAGTCTTTTCATGAGGGCAGAGTCTTCACGATGTAATCACGTCTTACTACCCCACACCCTGAATATCACTCCCTTCTGGATGACACTTCTAACACATGAACTTTTGAGGACATATTCAATTCACAGAAATCATGATGGAACATTTTGCAGATGAAAACTCTGTAAATTACTCAATGTTTTGGAACTCTCCAGTGCCTAAACTACAACCTAAATTCAGAGTCAACTGAATGAAAGCACAACATTTGCACGTACGTTTTCTATTCTTTTATTCACTAGTATTGTTAAACAATCACTCTGTTTTGTGTGCTATGCCCATGGGAGGAATAGCATGATATGAAACTTTGTTTACCATTAAGAAATATCCAAGCAGGTAGAGGCTACAGGTAAAGGAACGCACTGCTGCAACGATGTGTGAAGAGAACTATGGCAGAGGCCTCTGCAGAGGTTAGCAGAAGAAAAAGGTGAGAGATATCTATTCTATCCAGATAATGATATAAATTGGCAAGAGAAACAGCCAGTGTATTGAATTGCCTTTCACTTAAGGGTGCTGGTACATGAAAACTAAGTCAGTTATTTAATGAAAATGGAAAAAACAGAGTGGGAATGGAAATGAGCCACCAACGTTCTAGGTAAAAATTGTTTTTAACCCACACTGTGAGAAACAGCTGATGTTTCTGATATTCCTTTTTCACACATACATAGTGGAGTTCAAGATACCATCTCCATCCATCCATGCAGTTGCTTGC
>RJWT010035519.1:0-13456 GCA_004365215.1 Cuniculus paca | reverse complement strand
TTACACTGATTAAGTAAAGTCTTTTGACTACTGGAAGACTTAAATAAATACTATAACTTTTTCAAAATCCTAGCTGCAGTAAGATGGATTTCAAAATCAAAATTTCAATATATATTTGAAGATGAGTGTTTTAACTAGTCATTTTTCACCTCTCATTAATTCACTATTATGTTCATATGGTCTTAGGTTAATACAGACTTCTGATAGATAGCATCAGCTCTCTGATATTCTGAAAAAGCTACCAATTAAAAATAGTATAAGCCAAAAGGAAAAAGTTAAAGGGTCACATTAAATGACATTTATTTTCTGTATTTAATACACTACTATTCATATGAAATATTGTAAATATACATGCTTTATTTCATTTTGCTTAGTTTATTATTTAATGTAATATGATTGCAGTGATTGTTTGGAATTGCCTCCACTACATATGATTCACAATTGTTTTGCCAATAACTTATAGTTTCAGAAATTATATAGTGTTGAAACATGTCTCATGTGTCCCTAGTTAACAAATAAATGACCGACACAAAACAGTTTGGTTGACATATGTTAATATATATTTGAACACTGAGCTAAAAAATCTGATCAAAGGAGCTTAAAGATATTCCATAGAGATTCAAATAAAAACTATGTATGAAAAAGAATATGAATTATTCTGAATGAAAAATGGAATATAATTTAGTTTTTGCTATGAAGGAATATTATAGCAAGACACAAAATAAAGTTAACAATAAATATGAATATAAACTTGATAGTAATATATATTTTTATGTTAGCTCCTTGATTTACCAATAAATGAATATACTCATCTAACAGGAGAGTGATGAGACTGAGTTAAAAACTTCAAACTGGTTCTTTTTTTAACCACTTGATGATTTTTACTTAAAAATGCGATTTAAATCTGTTGCTTTGATTAAAGACCATGGTTACAAATAAATTTCTAGTGTTTAAAAATTTCTCCAAATTGTCTCATGCCATGTTACTATGTAAATACTACTATAAATACAAAGTAAAGCAACTGAGAATAATTATTCCATAATCCTCATTGTGGTATTTTCGCAACCATTTCTCTGTGGACTATTCATTTGTTTTATTACTCAAAATACAAAACAAGGCTTAAAGATAAATGTATATATGGGCAATTTCATACCATTGAGGTATTCAGGACTTTGTTATTTCAAGAACTAGAAGTGTGTAAACACAGGTTGTTTCATTAAATTCACTGAAATTTATGAAGAGTTTTACTTATTTAAATGCAATTATACATGCTAACAGCTCAAAGATTTAAATTTTCATTTTCAGGAATCTTCTATTTGGTTAGTGCCACCATACCATCCAGACACTGTTTAGTAAAATTTGAAACTTACTAAAAGAGGTTTTTAATAATGGTTAGTATCCTTGTGCCTTTCTTTTTTTCTTTTTGTGGTCTGTTAAATTAATGTGAAGAAACATTTTTACTGTTATTTTCACTCTAAGGAACTTTCCTTATTTAAGGGCACTTGCAGGGAGAAGTGATTTGAAGGCTTGATAGTTGCAGGCCCTGGCTTTACCCCCCTCCCCCTCCACTATTGCTTTCCTTCTTTCTCTTCCTCTATTCTTTCTTTCCTTCTCACTGTTGTCTTTCTCTACTTCTCATTCGCCTTCACTCCTTGTTTACTTTATTTCTATCTTTTATTCTTTCTTTCATCTCTTCCTCTTTATGCTAACGTGGAAACTTTTGTTAAGTGCGTATGATGGTTTTGAACACGTTATTTCACAGTCCAAAAAGAAAACCTTTGCAAATTCGAATTATAGGATAAAGTAAGAAAAGCTGTCTGTCTTATTGCATGAAAACAAACTTTACTTTACAGTTATAGTAACTTTTTGCCAATGCATAGCAAGGTGAATGACTCTATTTTTAAAACTTTATTTATATGGTTTCAACCAGATATTTAGGAGGGGAGAATGAGATACAGAGACAGAAAGACAGAGAGAGATTATCTTAGTAAAAAAATAAAAACTAAGTAGCATTTCATATTAGTAAATTCCCTTAATTTGTTTTGATTTGTTTTGTTGATTCCAAATATTTCTCAGCTCTAAATGCTAGAGTTTATGACAGAATCTAAATATATTCTAATGAGAAAAATCTTGTTGTCTTAGTCATTTTACTAGTAATTAAAAATAAAATAATTGCACTAATAGCCAAAAAGGAACTTGCAAAATTCACCTTACTCAGAATGAAAACATAGTTTTTTATTTTAAAAATATGTTGTCAAGCCCCATTGAATGATTGAAGATTGCTTGACTAGAATTTTTACTTTTTACTGGCTTTATAAATTAGATGAATTCTGAAATGGTGAATTTGAGGTACAGGTTTTTAACTGAGGTAGTTTCTAAATTAGTAATGTAATTAATTTAAGATAGTTTAAAACTATAAAAAATAAACTTATTTTGATCTTTGGAGCAGGCTATTTTACTTACATTTTACATTTGGATTGTAACATTTATATTAATTGATTTAAAATAGTTCTTTGTCTTCATTTTTAGTCTGAATTAAGTGTAGTGTACTATGCTTAATAGTACATAGTAAAAAATGTATAAGTATTTTGATAATATTTTTACTTAAGAAAATCGGTTGCTTACTCTACTCTTGTAGTGAGCATAAAAACTTCATGTATCTATTCTGGTCTATTTTGAGACCCTTGTAATCAGAATTCTTCAAGTTGAAATTGCCATAAGAAGGGGTTACACATCAGCTAATATTTGGAGACTTTATTATTTTTAAAAACTGACTTATTTCAAACAACTCAAGATCATTCACAGCCTGTAAGATTTTTAAGTGTCAAGAAGAACAAGTTCTGATCTTGTTATAATATCTAATCAATTCTTCTGTTAAATGTTTCAACAGAGAGCCAAGACTAAGTTACCTCAAGACTTTGTATTCCTCCCCCTTTTGGAGTCAGATTTTTCCATTTCTCCAGTGTTGTCATCATCACCATCTTCATCATCATTGTCATCATGTTCTTAATAAATACATCTAATAGTAGGTATTAAGCAACAAGAAACACTGTGTTCATAAACTGGCTACCAGTTGCCATAGGAATCCTTTACTATAAATATAATTCATGAATTTCAGTAATGTATAATTCAACCCATAATAAATAATGCATGGCAGTAACTCTGTAGTTAACAAAGAATTCATGAGTAGCATTTAGTTATCACCCATGACAAGTGCTAACATATTAATATTTTTACTAATTCAATGTTATTAAACAAATGATGACGCTTTATATTGTGTTTTGCTAAGGTTTTGAATATGAAAACCTTTAAGTAGCTGAGTCAGAAACATTGGTAAATAAGGTTTAAAATACTAGGGTCAAGTGCAGGTATTGTTTATTTGGTCAAGATTTAAAGAGCACATGTTTGTGCCAGCAATGCCACAGACCTGGATCTCTGCTCTTTACAATTCCGTAAGAGTGATTCATAGATGACCTAGAGGCCAGATAAAAACATGATATGATAATGAATGCAAATATAGAGGAAATAAAGCTAAATCAAGTGAAAATAATGAGGCTGTGCAAAAGGTATTCTAAATAAGCTAAAATGTGAGTCATATCCTGAGGGAGAGATAAAGTTGGACTTGTGTGAAGAGTGGAAGAACTCAGCAGAGTATCAAAAGAGAAGCAAAGACCAAAGCCAGGGCTGGGCAGATAGCTCAGTGGCACAGCGCCTGCCTGGCAAGCACGAGGTCCTGCGTTGAATTTCCAGTACCAAAAGAAAAACAAACAAAAACAAAACAAAACGCACAAACAACAAAAAAATAAACCATGGAGATCCAAGCATAGAAGGTGATGTGCAGAGAAAGGAAGCACGAGGTTTGGGAGAAAGTAAGGTAACGGGGAAGTAGAGAGGGATGACTCAGAGAAGTCACAATAGGAGAGAATAAAAGCTATGGATATGACTTGTTTCTTACAGAAGAAAATGCTATTAGTAATTGATGTAAAGAATGATTATTCTGAAGCTGTGAGATCTCACAGATGTTGTAGGGTAGACATTTTGTTAGGAAGAACAAGAAGTAAATTGCTAAAACAAACAAACAAAATTGTCCAATAAAAATGAAAACACATCCATGGGTAAATAAAAAGGCACTAGAACAGTGTTAAAAGTGACAAAAGTTGGAATCTGGATCTACTACAGTTGCAGGTATGAGCTGGAGAAAGTCACTGTTGGATTTGGCTTTCTATGACATAAAGGCCTAATTATTTTGAAATGCTGTTTTGAGTGTCACAAAAGTTTATTCCTGCAAAATATTTTTTAAAATAGACAGGTGTACATAGGACATTAAAAATTTATCCTATTTTCTCTTGCAATCAGCCTAAACTGATCAGCAATGAAGTAATAACAAACAAATTCTTCACATTCATGTTTGATTAGGTTTATTTCATCCTGTTTTCATATCACTTTTTAGAGTCATGTAAAGTTTTAGACTTGTCCAAATGTTGGGTTGTTGTTCACATTTTTTGGTCCTTTTACAGAAAGACCCTAACCTAAATCTCCATCCATGTGAGTCTCAACTGTAATATACAGTTGGTTTATAACCTTATTTTTATGTAACTAAGACACATTTATTGCAATCACAGAGGGAAAGAGAATAAATAAACTGCTTTTTTTGCACACGACTCTGTAATATGAATTGTGAACCGGAATAATGAGCCACAGATGTACAGAAGTTTCAGAAAAACTGTCACTAAGTCGACAATTAAAAGATAGATGGTAAATTGCTTTCCTCATGGAACCAATTATTTAATCTTCAGTTATCAAGTGGATGACAAAATTTTTTTTAATTGTTTGGAGATGTTTATCATGTTAGTTTGTCATTTCGTGGTTAAATCATATTTGTTTCTAATCACATCAGTGTTTTGTAGGTATAATCACAAAAATGTAATTAAATGCTAGAAATTGTTTTCACATTTTGTCTTTGTGAGTGGTACTCTTTGTTGTTTTAGGATGGACAACGAAGAATCAATGTTTAGAGTATATTTTGTGGGACTTACCTGGAGATCTAAAAAGTATTAATTTCTTCTAAAATTCTTTTGTAAAAACCAAAAATGGATTTATGATTTAGATGTCTGTTTTAAATGTTAAGTCAATTTCTATTTTATGGTAATCAGTTTTACATGGTGTCGTCAGAAATTTGTACTCTACATACATCAATTATATACATTTCTTGTTGAAAATTCATTTCAGTGTCAGGTATAGGTTTTTGTTTTTTCATATACTAACCCACTTTGATTGCATACTTTAGTTATCATTGTTTGTTTATTAAAAGTGTCATAACTGTTACAACTTTTATAATGAAATGTTTCAAACCTTCAAGGCTGTCATGTTGATAAGTCTGTTGAGAATGGCTTTAGAACTGTTTTTGGACATTTAGAGTTTATGTGTTGGTAATATTCCCCTTTTCTGTGTTCTTATTTAGAGATCCTTCTGCAGTGCCATGGTAGAGGAACTGAGAATGTCGCTGAAGTGCCAGCGCCGGCTGAAACATAAGCCGCAAGCCCCAGTCATTGTGAAAACAGAAGAAGTTATCAACATGCACACTTTTAATGACAGAAGGCTGCCAGGTAAAGAAACCATGGCATAAAGCTGGGAGGACAAACGCCCAAGCACAAACTGTCGTCTTTTTTTCCAAACAATATAGCGAGAATGTTTCCTGTGGAAATATGCAACCTGTGCAAAATAAAATGAGTTACCTCATGCCGCTGTGTCTATGAACTAGAGACTCTGTGATCTAAGCAGTTGCAATGATCAGACTTGATTTACAAGCATCACGGATCAACCAAGTTACACTGGGTTACACTGTTTATCATGGGTTCCTCCCTTCTTCTGAGTGAATGTTACATGAGCATTTTGTGACTGATTTCAAATGCAGTCCAGTGAGAAATTATAGGTTCCTTTGGAAGCCCAGTTGTTGCCAGGAGATGGAATATCAATGCTCAACAGGGGCTATCAGTAAGGAAAAAAAGTCACAAAGAATAAAAATACTTAAAATCAGCCAAAACTATAGTTTTACATGAAACAATACACTCTTTTAAATATCCCAATAAGAGATAATGATGTTAGTAGCCCCATCTACTGAGTATAATTACTATCTGAATAGACAATATGTGTTTATAGAATGTGAAAAAATGTAATGCAAAACACATCTGAATTCCTTGTCAATTGGAATATGAAGCAGATCTCTCTCTCTCTCTCTCTCTCTCTCGCACTCTCTCCCTCTCTCTCTTCCCTAACAGTCTGTATCACTGAATGAGATAGAAATGTAAAGCAGCAAGGCAGTAATTTTTTTTTTTTACTTAAATTCACCAAGGCAGGGGACGTAACACCTCTACCAGATCCCTATGTCTCCCCTCAACACCCATTCCCTAACCTCACACAAGAAATAAAAGAGCAAAATTCGGTTCAGTGATTCTGAGTTAAAAGAATTATTTTTTTGCAATCTTTGTCTTTGCAAAAGACGACTCAATATGGATGGTTAGTTGGAAGACTGAAGCTTTATTCTAAGATTCAGATATGTCAATCCAAACCCTTGTTCCTGTTACAAATGAACTTGATGGAGCCTGGGCAGACGTCACTGATAAGAGAAAAGGGACTTGTCATCTACAGAAAAGTATCCACAGAGAACTTGGAAGTGGACTGCATTTCTCAATACAGTCACAATGTAAAATGAACAAAATTCTTGAGCAGTTTTTTTTTTTTTTTCAAAAAAATGTTCAGGTTTATTTGTGGAAATGCAAGATTTCTATGAAAATAGTTTTTGTATGGAAATTTTTGTAATACTTTTTATCAACGAAATAAGAACATGTGTTCCTGTCAGGGGTGTGATGTCAAGCATGTATGGTAGTGCGTGTGCACCACCAACGTTTGGTGAAAACTATTTTTATCAAGAAAAAAGGAATCATAGAAGAGAAATATTTTCAAGTTAGATAATATAAAAGCTAGGTGCACTACCACCAGTGCTTACCATGCCACACCCCTGGTTTCCACAAGGCTGACAACATATTGTAATGAACAATTGTGTGTAAAATGGTAAAAGACACAGATCTCTTGACAACATTGTGATAACAGTTAAGTGCACACAGTTTGCTGTTTGAATCCAATGCACAAAATTTTAAAAAAAACCATTAAAATGATGTCCATTTTACTTTCAGCTTTGACTTTCATTTTTGTCGTGCATATGTAAATGAATATACCACACATGTTTTGCATTAAAGGAAGTACGCATCTGAATACTTCTAGGTCAAGAAGTGGAGCCACTTTCTAGTTCTCTAGAAAAAAGAAGAAAAAGCTTTGAGAAGGATACACTCAGACCTAGGAAAACAAACACTGTACACTTTCAACTTAGGGTAGTTAAGAAAAAAATATTAGTTCTAGAGATGATAGTTATAACCTTACCTCTTCTGTGAGTAAATATTGACCATATTCATTGTGTTACATAAAACTGTATAATGATTGCTGAAATATTTGAAGTTAAATTTATATCCAATTTGAGAATACCTTGTTCATTTTATTAAAAAAATCCCTGACAAAAAAAATGAAAAACTATAGTGTATTACTTCAAATTCTCAAATTGCATAATCAAATATCCTAATATCTAAATTATATTAAAAACTTTACACCCAAGTATATTAAAATTATATTGTATGGTTATTTTAAGGTAGAATATATATTTTGATAATAGTTTTGTCCTGAGATATAATTTTAGAGAACTACACAAAGCAATGTTTAAATTTCATCATTGGTTTATTTATTGGTAGATGAGGAAAATACTGATTCTGTGAAAATAATTTCTCCATTAGTGTCATGCTCATTCAGCTCTTATCTTTATATTCCAAGAAGTAATTTTGCTTTCACTTGTTTAACAAAAATAAGACTATAATGTAAAAATCCTTGCATATATTGTTTGATGGGAGAATTTTAATGTTTTTCATTTATCATTGTAAAACCAGGGATAATTTTATAATTTTTTGTATGTAGTTATTATAATTTGTTTTTAAGTGGGAACAAATTGCTCTGTAAAAAAAAAATGCTATATTATTTTTACTTTATATCGTGTGTCTTCAAACAGTGTACGTGTTTTAGCCAGCTTTCCTGAAGCTGGAACTGAACACTTGACACTCATAACTTTTCTTTTACTTAGGGTTTCAGAGAATTCAGTCCTTGGTAAACTGGCTCCAAGACTAAAATATCATGGAAAAAGTGTGCTGGAGCAAAGCTGCTCAGTTCGTGATTACCGGGAAAGCAGGGCAGGGCAACAAGACCAGAAAGGAAGGAGCAGTGGACCAAACACACACCAAGGTTATGCCTCCATGACCCACCCAGATATATAGGAAATGAGGTTCACTATTTGCTTGGGTGGCTTCTCAGCCAATCACATCAACAGTCCACCTTAAACCATCACACTACCTAACAAAAAAATTCAGATTTTGGGTAATGTTTAGTTTTTAATGAATTCAGTTCAAATTTGACTTTTAAATTGCTATTACACTTCAGTTCATCATTATATCAAATAACCTAAAAATAGGAATTACAATGTTATTTTTAAAAATTCAGAAAATAATGACTTAGATGTCCAGTAAAATTTAATATTTATTTTATTCAAGTATTTAATTATTGAAATTTGAAATTTAAAAGTCCTTCTCCATTTTAAATCTATATGTAATGCAGAATAGATAAAGTGTGTAATATTATTTTTTTCCCAATTCCTAAAAGGTCTTTGTTTCATGGTCAAAAGAGATATCTCCCTACATTAGGAACTTGTACAAAATACTAATCTTATTTGTGATAAAAATCCTAATGACTTTCAAAATAAAATTCAAACAACAAAAGAAAGTACCTGTCTGGAAAGGCAGTATTAGAGAAAGCATTATTCTCCAGAGCAACACTCAAGTTTCAAGAAGAGCAACAGAGCATTTCTAGTCAGCAACATAACTGTGATTTTAGGAAATAAAAAAGGCACAAGTTTCACAACTATATCATCCTAATTAAAAGGAAAACATCAAGTACATATTCACATATATTCCATTTAAATACAGTAACCTGAGTCACTATGAGAACACCAAAGAGACATACACACTTATTTCTCATTTTCAACTGAATAACCCTAACCAGTGTCAAATCCTCAGGAAGTATACTATGTTTCACAAATATGTAAAGTGGATAAGAATATTGATTGCAATGTTCTAAATAGTAAGCTATACATATATATATATATATATATATGCAGATATATTACATATATCTTCAGATAGTCTATATATATGAATATGTATATATATATATATATGTTGCTTCTGTTATTGAGTGAATGCATATACTCAGCACTAAGGATTTCAATGTGTTTTAGCATCATAATGCTTTTTAATGCTTATAAAAAATGTATTTATGTGCATAAGGATATACACAGAGCATATATAAAGCTTTTTTTCTAACCCTCTGTTAGAAATTTAAGCCAAATACTTCTCAGAGGAAGAAAAGACTCTTCACCTATTTAGAGAACAAGGCATGAACAGTGTGAGAACTTCATCGGTGTTTGCTCAAGTCAAGCTAAGAATGAATGGAAATTAGGGGTAGGGCCCAGGACTGGGAAGTCAGGATCTGTTCTCAGGTTTAAAAGGGAGCAAGAGCAATGGCACTGAGGATTTTGGTTAAGACACTGCTATGTGTATCTGGAATTTGAGTCATTTTGCTCTGTGTCTGTGGCACCATCACCATCACAAGATTTTTCTCTTGAATTGCCCTCTGGGAATCTGTTTCACTTCTAACACCTTTCTCTGTCTCTGTGTCTGTCTCAGTCTCTCTCTATCTCTGTGTTTCTCTTAAGTCTCTGTCTCTGTGTTTCTTTATGTCTGTCTCTGTCTCTGATTCTGTCTCTGTCTCTCTGTCTCTCTGTCTCTCTGTTTCTGTTTCTCTCTCTCTCTCTCTCTCTCTCTCTCTCCTAGGTTACTGTGAAAAAATCAAGTCACTTAGCCTTGTACTTTGTAAGTGATTCTTTCTAAGAAATTCTCAAACTGCATAATCTCACTTTTTATCAACCTGAAATATTTTAAATAGCTATTCGTTGAACTTTGAAATTCCTGGACTTTTGAGTGTAAATTTATCTTTGCTCTCCTACTTCCCCTTTCTGTCATCTCTGACTTCAAAAATTACAAGTTTCTCATTTTCTGCAAAACTTCTTCACTTTCTGGACTTAATAGCTGTGACATATTTTCTTATATCACTGAAGATATTAACAACAATCTTTTGACATTCCTTTCTTCCTGAAAGGACATTTTTCTCTTATTTGCTTTTTTTGATTTGCATATTTTGATTTTTACCTTCCACATTAGAGATTTTCTTCAGAAGTCTGCTAATTCTTAACTCCCTGTATATTATGATAAAGATGATAAAATGTTTAACAGTATATATAATATTTATGTGGCAAATTAGGAAGTAACTGTAAATATTTTAAAAGAATAAATCCCTAGATCTTTGCCAAGCTGGTGGGAGGCAGGCGCCCAGGGAGGGAGAGTAAATACAAAGACCTACTACTTTCAAATTGTATTCAATAAATCCTGCCTATTTTATGCTATATTACTACTAGTTATTAATGTAATTTCTATGCCATACATATATACAATCCTTTGCTTTTATCTGAAAAAAGAAACATTTTCTTTAAACAAAATATTTTATAGAAATCTACTATAAGAAGAAAATAAAAATTGGCATTATTTTGGTTCAAATATAGTGAAAACAAAACAGACATTTTTATTGTAATTGAAAAACTATACTATTGTTAGTATTTTCTCCTCATCAAATAATTTTTGTAATCTATATGTAAGGAAGGTACTTTCACAATTAAAATGAATATGACTTTCATATAATTGTTGCAAAAAATGAAGCCCAAGAACATTTTTGAAATGAGAAGTATTTCTGTTTTGCTATCTGTCAAGTAGTGCTAAATTTGGAAGTCAACATAATTTATACACTAAGTCTTACGTCTGATTCAGAACACTCGAATTTTAATTCTAAAAAGTTCAAGAAATGTGTTACAATGTAGATAAAGAACATTTTCTTAATGAATCAACTAAACTATGGTTGTAAGAATACTCTTTAAAGTATTGACTTACACTGTATCTTGCCATCACATTTATTATGAACCTAATTTAAGAGAGATTTTAAGTAAATATGTATCTGCCTCTTTCAAATGGTAATTACTATTTTCCTATATTTCAACTAAAAAGTTTTATAATATGTACTTCCAAAAACTATGGCACCCTCAGTGGTCTACCTAGTTAACCTTAAGGTTAATTTGTAAACTTTCATGTAAATGAAATACTATTACTGCAGTGAAAAATTTAAATTTCTGTAGTCGTAATCAAAATTCACACACATAAAAAGCCTAAATAAAAAAACCCACTACATTATGTTCTATTTCTAACATTTTCAAGGATTTTTAAGGATTTTTCTTGTGTCGCACCTTCTAATTAAAAGTCTTTACATGGTTTAAAATAGTTCCTGTATCTCCAGAAATTGAGATACATTTTTATCACAAAGAACTAAAGGGAAGAAAAACTTCCTGTTCTTACAAGGATACTTCCTACAGATTGCATGTCTCACGCCTCAGAAATTAGCTCTACCCCCACCTAGCGGGAAGGTAAGCTGGGAAATGCAGATACGCACTGAGGCAGTGGCGTGCAAGGTAAACGTCAGAGATTCTGTTACTAAGAACAATGAATAAACAGAAGAGGTGAACAGAAGTGCATTCTTTCAACTCTGGCACTTTTCATGTCTGTTTAGCTTATCAAACCCTACCTTGCCCTACTGACCACTTACTTTGCTTATTTATGATTGCCCTTCGTTGTTATCAGATTCTTTCATATATTAATGTTTTCCTCACATTACCTATATTTTTTCCCTAGTGGAAACTTGGATTTTCTTTATGTGTTTTTGTAGTGATTTCTTTCTGAAAGAGATAAAAGTTAGAAAATTTTTTCAGAGTATCCTCTATCTAGTTGTGAAGAAAGATCTATCTTATTTTATCATTTCAATTCCTTAGATATTCCTTAGAAACCTGGACTTCATAGTATGGTTCTGCAGGTGACTTTAGTGGTTAGATTCTCAAACAGCAATAGGAGTTGTTTATATTTTTAAGTAGAAGAAATACTGTTGGGTAAGATTGCATTTTGTAAAGACCACAGAGGCTGCAATTTGTAAATGAGTATCAGAGTAAGGATATTAGTTGGATAACCGTAGAAATAAGTAGTCCAGGTAAGATACATTTGGTTAGATTGTACTGAATTGGCAGCACTGAAGAAGACTAAAAACACAGATTTAAAAGATAATTTAGTAAACAGAAATTTAAGTTGAACTATAATTAACATAAAGATTACCAAAAGTTTCTGTACTGTGACTTTCAATGAAGCTTCATGTGAAAGTCATATAATATTCCTGACATGTGTTTGAGGAACTGAAAGTGTTGTTTGTACTGCAAATTTTTTGAGGAGAGTGTGAGACACGGCCACTCTGTAAATTCAGGCTGCCTTTGTATGCACTATGTAGTCCCAGCTGGCTGTGAACTCACAGTGATCCTCCTGCCTCAATCTCACTAGGGCTAAGACTAGAGACATGTGCCACCATGCCAGGTTTTATGCCATAACTTAACGAATTACCTCCTCCGATTTTCTGAGTGACCCTTTGAGACAAAACTAAAATCATTTCGTAAATAAGAAAAATACTGACAAGAAAATTTAAACATATGTTTGTCAGGTTTCAGGGGTATCACAATCAGTCAGAATGATTCCAGTATTGTTAACTACTGAGTTGGATCAGAGTAACATGCACTATGATGTTGCAATGACACAAAGTGAAAGTTTTCTCATTTTTAAAAGTATCTTTCTGGGCACAGTGTCTGCCTGGTAAGCATGAGGTCCTAAGTTTGACTCCCCACACAAAAAAAAAAAAAAAAAAAAAGGAAAAGAAAAAAATCTTTTCTGTGTCTATTGTCTTCTTGTAGTAATTAATAATCCAGGATGCTTCAACCATTGAATTCCCTCAGGATCTAGTCACATGGTCCTGATTTATTACAAGGGGTCCTGTAGGTCATTATAGTCTAGGAGGAGAACCTAGTCTCACTCGTACTAAAAACATCAACTACACTATGCAAATCTGTACCAGATTTATGATTTCCCCAATTGAGGGTTTCATCTACTGAAATAGGAAATAGAATTGAAAAAATTCTAAGATTTGTAGGGCAGAGGATAGATCTACTTTTTGAAGCTAATAGAGATATATCTGAAAAATCTAAGTGGAAATTTCTGGTGGGCAGCTAATTAAACTTTTAAGTCATAGTTAAAATGTGCATTAACTACATAAATCTTAAACTCAGTCATCAAAGATATTCATTAAAGTAATGAATGTAAACAAGACTGCATCT
>RJWT010035518.1:0-13442 GCA_004365215.1 Cuniculus paca | reverse complement strand
TGGAGGTGTCCGGCGCCCTGCCTGAAGACGGGGATTCACGGTCTTCTTCTCCTTCTCCCCGATGACTCCTCTCATTTATGCCGTCTCCACTGAGTTGCAAATGAGCAAAAGAGTCTTCCAGAGAAGTGCCTGCATCAGGGGACGGTGTGGCAGGACTGGTCAGCTGCCCATCCACTGACGTCAGGGGCCTCACAGCGGAGGACACTGGAGGCTGGACCGCGGCTCCGCTCTGCGCTGACATGCTGTCCGCACCATCAGCAGAGCTCTCTCTCGCTAGGTTTACGGAATTTGCGTCACAGTCCAGCCTAAGTCCAGCTACTCCCTTCTTTGGTATATCTATTATATCCCGCTTAATCTTCCTACGACGTCCGTGTTCATTTCTCCTATACTGAACCATATTTTCAAGATCAGCAACATACAGAAACCCAGCAATTAACATTTCAGTGTTCTTTTTACCTTTGGAAAAAGCATCCTCCAGCTCTCTGCTAGTACGCTCGTCGTACTGCCACCATCCATTTCTTCCTTCATAATACCATGCATACTCTCCATTCCCTCTACTTGCTGCCTTGAGTTCTTCAGGTGACAACAAGGTTGGTTTGTCAAGGAAATCTTCGGGAATTTCTTGTCGGCAAAGGGCACATCGCTTTCCAAGCCACGAAGCTCCCTTTACACACAGATAGCAGAAAACATGCTTACAGGGCAGACTGACTGGATGAACACATGTCTGCAGACAAATGGCACATTCAGGGACGGTCAGAGAAGGTGCAGCATTAGAACAGGACTCACTCGCTTTCCTGTTCGTAGGAAGCATGTTTATTGAGTGATCGAGTTCGCCACAGCCAGCCATCCTAGGTGAGAAAAAGACAATCAATTTATAGAGAAAATCTTGAGTCTTGTGTGTCTCCACTTTTTGTTTGGAGGGAGCAATGAAGCACACAAACACTACACCAAAAAAAGCTGTATGTACCATTTCTACTCAAACGCAGAATGTATCAGAGAACTAAATGCAATGTTCAAAATGTTCAATCCATTCTAGACTGACTACAATCAGCTGGAAAGACAAACGAAAAACAGTTCATCAGATTACAGTTACAGCCAGCAACAATTCTGTAGCCTTAGAGGATATTACTAGCAATTCTGCCATACGTTAATATACTTTTGGTACTTTTCACATAGACCATAAAATTAAGACTAAAACCAAACCCCAGGAAGTTGCCCATCCCTGCTATATGTCACTGCAACCGTGGTTAACCAGTCATTTCTGTCACACAGGACCATTTCTGCTCTGAAACACAAGTGGCCTTTTCTTGTCTCTTTACTTTCCTAAGCTATATGCTCTTCTCACTGTACTCTTCTGGATAAGCTCATCTATATGCATGACTTCAATTATTAGCTACATACAAGCAGCACAAACTGGTATCACTAATCCAGACCTCTCCATCACAGACCTGTATTTCTAGTTGACTATTTATGATGTAGGATATCTGAAAGGTACCAAAAAACCTCACAACCTGCTTATTTTCTAAAACAGCCACCATGATAATCCCACTGTTTACTGAAACCAAAAATCCATCTCTGAAGCTGCCCCTTTCCTATTCCTTTCCATCCCAGTGTTATCAATTTTATCTCCTATTGTCCTATGTGTCTCCTGAATCCACCTACAAGCCTTCCCTAGCCACCAAGAAAACATTATTTATTAAATTATTGAGTAAGTCTTCCTCCTTGCTTTAAAGTTGATTTTTAAGATAAAGACCAAAATCTCTAAAGAGTCTATTACACTCCTACTCCCATTCCGGCCTTATTTCACAGCAGACTTCCCTAGATCAGGTCTTTACCCACAGTGGCTACTCCTCCAGGAATAGGTTTCCTCCTTCCTCATCTCCCACTTTTCTCGGGGACACGTTATGGCTTGCTTTTCACCAATCTTGAGACGGTCTCCAGGACTAAGGCTATCATCCTGCCCACTGACTACGTGAACTCCCCATGCTTAATGAGAACTGCAATGTAGCATTCATTTCTGTGAGTGCTGTGACACCTGCCTTCCCCACTTCTGGCTTGCCCACATACTTTCATACAGGATTTAGCAAAGATTCATAAAGAAAATGAGTATGTTTTTTGAATAATATAGATATTTTAAGTGAAACTAAGCTAAACTATCTGATAAAAACTTTTTTAAAATCATGTTCCCCTAACTAGCGTGGCAATATATGAAAATTCTGTCAGTACACTTACAGATCAGCACACCAAAAAGAACTACATGAAGAAAAGCTGTGGCCAGCCAGGGGAGAATGAATCACTTAAGCAGAGACAGTTGTTACATAGTTAAACCAATGCCAGACAAGAAATCAAACAACCTGAGTCCTACTCTTCCTTATTAATGACACACCTGGAATCACTCAGGTAAACCTTTAACCTAAATTAACTTACCTGTAAGAATTTACAAAACTCAAGAAAGAATGAGAGAAAAGAGACAGGGATCTAGCTCAGCGGCCTAAGCACCTGTCGGGCAAGCACGAGGTCGTGAGTTTAATCCTCAGTGCCAAAAAAAAATAATAATAATATTGAGGAAAAAATAGCTGGCAAAAAAAATTCTATAATCATTAAAGCTCCACAAAAGCTATAGTCATATAAAAACCAAGGGAAAAATCTGAATACAGTACCAATCTAAAGAGGAGAGTGAGTGAAAAAGATAAGGTTTGTCACACTAGATGCACTGAATGTACATCACATTTGGGACAACCACCTTATCAATTCAGATAAACATTAAACATACACTAAGGTCCATATACAGTGCCCAGTAAGGACAAACTGTCTAAAGATGAGTGAGGCACACACCTAGTCTGTTAAAAGAGGAAACACACATGAAAGCAGACAGTTAAAATATACAGCCCTCCAGATGTGTTAAGATACTCAGTACAAGGAGAGACACGTGATAAAGTTTAGGGTGCAAGAGGTGCTGGATAGAGAAGATTCCAGGCAGAGACACAAGGGGTTTGATCAGACGGTACTATGAGTAAACTTAAAAACATGATTACAATAAAAGACACACTGTCACCAACCCCCCTAAAAATACTCCCCATTACTTCAAGCACACTTTGCTCCCTGTTCTTGCCACATTCTGAAGCAGTTTTGTGAGCGCTCTTTCATAAGTTTATTTTTTTAGTGAGCTGTGATAAAAAAAATACAGCAAACGCTTCTGCTGCATTCCACCCAACAAGAAGAAGAAAGGAAGACTTCAAAAATGTCATCTGCCTTCCTCACTACATCTGGCGCTGTGCAGCTTCTGGCACTTCCCCAGTCAAAATGATGATGAAAGGTAAACACACGGATCGATTCAGGACACTGAGGCAGCTATGACAGCACAAGATACACAAAAGAGGACTTTCAGAACTGCTTCAAAAAGCGGCAAGAATTGTGGGGTGTGTTTAAAGTGGAGCATTTTGAGGGGGATTAATGGATATGTGTTTTTTACTGTAAACTATTCTAGTTTAAGCATTCATTGTATCTTCCACACTTCATATGCAAGGAAGTGAGTCACATAAGCAATGGAATCAGAAAAGGTAATCATAAAGGTAATCAGAAATCCAATCACAAAAGCCTTACTGTGCCCTCCCTAAAGAAACATGACTTGATTTTTACTCCACAGTAATACGAAACCACAGGTATTATTGAAAGGGAAAAAATGACAGGAATAGAGTAGTGGTAAACAGGAAGGATGGTAAAAAATCAAAGATTTGAAAGCACTAAGTGCTGTTGAACGTGAATGACAGTCTCTGTACTAATCCCTGCCAGTTTAGACAGAATACGTAGCATTTAATTACTATGATACCTTTACACTGCGTGCAGGAACAAGCCCTTTAAAAGGAACTCTAGTGTTTACGCCGGGCGTGGTGGCTCACGCCTTTAATCCCAGCACTCGGGAGGCAGAGACAGGCGGATCGTTGTGAGTTCGAGACCAGCCTGGGCTACAAAGTGAGCTCAAGGCCAGCCTGAACGGCATAGTGAGACCCTGTCTCAAAAACACCAGGGCTGGGGATCTAGCTCAGCGGTCTAAGCGCCTGCCTGGCAAGCGCAAGGTCGTGAGTTCAATCCCCGGTGCTGCAAAAAAAAAAGGAACTCTAGTGTTTAAAACTGGGATAGTCAATAAAAATGCTTATGCTAATCAGAAATTAAAAACAATATTCTTAAGCATTCATCATAGCACATCCAATCTTATGACAACCTCACACTTTTACTACTTTTTTGTCCTTGGCTCCTCAATAAACAAAGATTCAAAATGGTAAGGTTTTAAAGATTTCAATTATCTGTCATCAGGCCCAGACGGCCCCCCAGGGAGCCTGCTAGAGGGGGCGTCATGCCCTGAGGCCTCACTGCCATGGAGGAGCATCAGTGAGCCGTCCCCACCCCCCACACCTGTCCACCAGCCTGGGAACCTTGGATTGGAGAAACCCAGGTGCCCAGCCCAATCCTCTGCACTGCAGGATGGGCAGCCAGCACAGGAAGCACCCACATCGCAGCCACCAGCTAATTCGGTGTAACACAGAAAAATGTCAAGATGAAGGTGCAAAGGCAATCTCAGACCTCCAGTCCCCCAGAACAAGTCCAGGAGACACAGACACGAAAGAAATGAGAAGTCACACACCTGTAATTTCTGAAATGATGGCAACCGACGTAAAGAAACAACTTAGTGCTTATATCGTTTAATTAACTATGCATGCCTGTGTCTGGTGGTCTCAGTAACTATGTAGAGGACAGCAATGTGCAACACTGTAACTACTGTAGATTTCCTACTGTCTTGTTTTTGAAATCCAAGATCATTCTCATTGTTTTGTTTCATTGTATTGTTTTGCTTTATTCTCTATAAAATTAATAAAATTTCAATTATCTGAAAAAGGACACAACAATGTCTCAATAGAAAAGTAATCACAGAAATGTTTAATTTCCAAATTCTTTTGCAATCCTTAATAAAAGTACCAATCAACACCTCTACTAGCACCTCTAGGCTACACAAATCAGCAAAGTATCTTTTCCTAACCCATGGAAAGTTCTAAATCAAGAAATACAAGTTCTTAATATGTGTGAGGCACTACTGAAGCTTCAGAGTACTTTTCCTTTACAAACCTTTTAACTTAAAGTAACATGAGTTACAAGTGAAAACATTTCCTTCTCACTGGTCAACAACCCTGTGGATCCCACCCTCCCCACTCCACCCTGAAACGAAGGGTTGTGTGAAATTCTCAAAAATCCTTTTCAGATTGGTATGCATTTAAATGTCCAAGAAAAAAGTACAGCAAAAAACTACAAGTAATAACTGAGGACTATGTTGGTAATTCTATTCATAATGCAAAATAGAAAAATGGGCTGATGTTCATTACTACTTTGGAAAAAGCAATTGCAATGTCTTACATATAAAAGTCTACATCTCAAATTAGGTACCTTATAAGCAAAAGACAAATTAAAAATCTAATCAATCTGAAATTTAAGAAAGAAAGAAATAGGAGTCTGGTAAAATGTAACGTGTCCAATACACCACCTGGATGAATGTTATTCTTTTAAACACAGAATTCTAACTACTTCCTGTTATATATAAGTAAAATTAATACAAAACATCAGTTTTCCACCTGATGCAGCTATCTTATCTATAGAAAGGTTTCAACCAAAACCACTATTTTCTACTCTGCTTAATATGATCAATATTTTAACTCTCACTCTTGCATTCATGAATAAAGCTAAGCATATAATTTTAAAATGTAAAAAGTAACTATAACTATCTCAGGGAAGGTATAAACTATAAAAGCAATACACTTGGAAAGGTAGAATGATTCTGTTTGAGCAGTTATTCTGCTTTCCTAATCAAAATGAAGTTGGATAATTTTCATCAGAAAATAAACAAGGTACATTGTTTCATATGAAGCACTCTCAACTATCAATATGCCAAAGTAAATTATAAATTCAGATCCCCTATAGACCACCATGTATACTATCAGTCTATCATCAACTTAGAAATGAGAAGAAATATTTAGTAATATTTCTTATAATTGTAGATGAGGCATATACAATAGGTAAGATATAGAGACAGTATATAACAAGAGAAAGATAGATGCACCTTAACCCACTAACCTACTGTTATGGTTTGTGTCTAGGTGGCCCCCCAAGCCTCATGTAGTCATGGAAGCAGCTGAATCTCGCGTTTGTGACTGGTTCATTGTCTAGTGCTGGGACTGGCAGTGTGAGTGTTGCACCTACCCAGGGGTAGAGCCGGCATACAATGTAAGGCTGGGAAGGAGGCCTGCTTTTCCCTCTTTTGACCTGCTTGCTCTTGCCACTTGCAGCCCCAGACTAGCCCTCAGCCACACCACACTGCCTTGGAACCAGCTAAGCATGGACTGAAATCTTCAAGAACTCTAAGAAATAAGCCTCTCCTTCCTTCACTTTGGACATCAGGTATGTTGTCTCAACAATGAGAGAAAGTAACCAAGACACCCACATACAAAGACATACTTCAAAGCTATTTTTATTTCCATTTCAATCTACCCTACACAGTCTTTGAAGTTATTTTTCAATGATCTTAAGAAAGTCAAATGTATGCAGCAATCAAATTAATATGTGAATAAATGCATCTTCATGCTGCTTTTTATAGAGTAAGAATTTAATAAGAATTAATGCTAATCCAAAAAGTGGCTATTACCCTAATAAATATTTTAGGAAACTCCAGAAATCATTTTGGGAAAAAAAGGCATTTATTTCTAGATTACTGAATTAAGAACAATTTAAAACAAAATTAGAATCTTATACTTAAGTTAGTCCAATTCTGGTAAGGGGCAGAATAAAATGTAACGCTCACTTCAAACACTTTCACTAAATTTTTCATGTGACATAACTTTCCCGCATACATATCATTTTTATTCCCATACAGATTACACTCCCATAAGATGAATACGTGTCTGACAATACTTCTACACCTTCTCCTTGCCATTGAGGAATACAGACAGAATTAAGGGGAATCCTCCAAGGATTCAGATGTTGTTGAACCTTCCTAAAGACATCTAGTTAAAGGTAAAATTATCACAAACGCAAAAGGACTTCAGCAGCATATGTAGTACTGAAAAACTTTTTAGCCAACAATAAAAACTCCAGATACTAAAACTCAGAGTTTTAAAATCTGGTTAAGAATCAAGACTCTTCACACACAATTTCCTGTATAAAATACTAGCCTTCCAACTGACTTCACTTCAGTCTTCACCTGACTCTTCCTTGGTTCAGTCATGTATAATTATTAGTCCTCTTTCAATCTTCAATAGTTTTCTACTGCATACATAATCTAATCCAGACTCCTAAGCAATGGCTTTTAATACCATCGACACAGCCTTTACAATAAAGCAGACTTAGTTCAAATAATGGTTCTGATTTACTCTCACCATGTTCACCTAGGTCATCACGTCCCAAACTTTCCTAAAGGTAAGGAATTACTATTCTGTTTTTCCCCGGACATTTACACCCAGGAGTCTGGTTAGGATCTAGGAAGCTGTTTTAGGTAAGTTACCCCAAGGGACTCTTCTCAAGAGAATTGTGGGGAAAACTGACCTACGCAAGTGACTTATCCTTGTTTCTTCTTCAATGAGTAAGGCATTCCTGCCATATGCAGGGATCAAATTCAGTGACTCATGTCAAATGTCCAGTAACCACTTGGCAATACAGCAGGTACTGAATAAATGCTCATTCACCTTATGGTACCATCACACTGTTTTCAAACACAGTTACTCCCTGATCCCATGAAAGGATGCTGATGCCAGGCAGCTGTATCCCTTCTCATTATCCCACCTAAAAAATGATTTCCTAACTTTGTCTAGGTGTTAAAATTCTATTCATTCTTCAAGGCTAAGCTAAAACTTCCATTCACTCTCAACCCTTTGAATGGAACTAATTTCTTCTCCTTAGTTTTAGTAGCATTTTATTGTTACCTCAATAAGGAATCTGAACTGCCTTTTGGCTGATTTTGTATTTTCTCACATACCAGACTATTATGGCTTAGCAAGATTTAGCAAAACCACAACAGAACTAGGCTGGAGACATGGCTCAGTGATACAGCACTTACTTGGCATGTGTGAAGCCCTGGATTCAATCCCAACAAAAGAGGGGGAAAAAAGCAGATAAATAATACACAAGATTAAATGGAAAAGGTATTTGCCCCGATTTGGTTTGCAGTGACCTAGAAAAGGCCCCAGTCTTCCCCTTTCCCTGTGTAAGATGGGGCAGGACCTCGCTGACAGCCTTCACGTCCATCCCCTTGCACCCTCTGCCTCTCTTGGCCTAGAGGAGACCACAGACAACTTTGTAGAAGCAGCTGCACTCTCAGTCGCCTCTCATTTCTGCAGCCCTGACAGGAGCCACAACTCAAACAAGAGCCTCCATTATCACTTCCCTGCTCTGGGCCACCTGGGTTCTATTCTGCCCTGAGGAATACCATGCTTGACAAGGTAAAGACCATGGAGAGAGCAGGGCCAGACCAGGGCCCACTGCTGTCATCCCTGATCTTCCAAAACTGTACAGTGCTCTGATCAACACTGTCGCCCTCCTCAAAACTCCTTGGTACTGGCAAGAGTAAGGATTCAACCTGCTGTGACCACTTCTCCTGCAGCAGGCCTGCTGTCACCAGGAGAGGAAGCTGCAGAAAGCACCAGAACGCTACTAATGGAGTACAAGCTGAGGAGCTCATAGGGGCAGCTGGAAGCTTCCAACAGCTGTGACATCAAGAGAGGCACTAGCATTCCAAGCTCAGAGCTCTAATGATAAGGACCAAGAGTCGCTGGCACTCAAAAGCCCTGAGTCCATCAAGGGAGGTTCACTGCCAATTCATGATTTCCATCTGACTGAGCAAAAAGATCTTCCAGCCAAGTGGTGACATCCAAACTAAGACTGATATGGTCATACTTTTACTATACCAAAAATTAAGAGTCATATGTCAAACTAAGAGAAACTGAAACAGTATCTACAAAGGTTACTCTGGTCTAGTAATTTAAACCCTAATCCTCAAAATTCAACTGTTCGTTGCATTTTTCACGAGTGACATCAAGCTGGATAATGTTCATCAATTTGGAAGATAGAACTATAATATTCATTGTGGGAAATATTTCATCAATAATAGGACAAAGTTCAGTACAAGGAAGTTGATGGTAATCTAACACTTTAAAGCGCATTACGCAAAGACTAAATGATAGGAAAATACAACTAATAATAATAAATCAGAGTGAATCACAAAAGGAAAACAATAATTTTTGAGAAATTAATTTTTAAAAATTAATATTTTAAACATCAGTTATAGTAGAAATTCCTTAAATTCAGACAAGTTTGTCATAGCAGTAATTTTATAGCTCAGAAGTCTCTCTTATTTAAAAAAGTGATACTACTGTATCTAACTTGGTTAGTTAAGTAAATTACTGTGCAAAGAAAAGGCAGAATCTAGAGGCACTGGAGATCACTCCATGTTTTAGCCTACAATAAGCAAATTCCTGTCTTCAGTTTCACTTCTTGTAGAGGTTTTTCCATATGAGATTTTTTTGGGAAATCTTACAATGATAATTTAATGTGAATAAAATTGCTAACTTGCAAATTTAAAGTTGCTAACTACAAGTCAACTCAAAATACTTTATAATTAAAACTAAATGTGACAGGCATTGAATTTACTGTATTTTATACAAATTCACTGCAGCTTTGGAAAATCTACACTATACTTACATTTCTGTTGCAGATCCCACAGACGTCCGCCACAAAGATAAAGCATCTTCTCTCACAGTAGTCAGCTAGCTGGCAGCATTTTTCTTCCCCTCCTGGTTCATTTTCTGTGCTGCAACTGAAAGAAATTTCAACATCAACTTCTCTATAGACTAATTAGGATCAACATAATTAGTCAATTATGTATAATCTTTGACAAAATTCAGTGGCAAATTTTATCTTTTTTTTTTTTTTTTGCGGCACCGGGGATTGAACTCACGACCTTGTGCTTGCCAGGCAGGCACTTAGACCGCTGAGCTAGATCCCTGGCCCCGCAAATTTTATCTTGAAAGTAAAAAATAAATAAAGACAAGGATGCTTAAATTTACCACTGCTATTCAACACTACAGAAAGTTCTAGCAGAGTAGTAAGATGGAAAGAGAAATAAAAGCATACAAACTCATAAGGAAGAAGTAAAAAAAAAAAAGTGTCTCTACTGATTCAGTCTCTCTATTCTCTATATAAAGAAAATTCCAAAGAACTCCAAAGAAAGCTACTAATATCAGCAAGCTGCAGGTTACAAATTTCACACACATGCGCGCACGCGCGCACACACACACACACACACACACGCACACACACACCACTTACAAAACAACAACAAAAAAGCTTGGTTGCAATTCTATATGCTACTAGTGGTCAATAATCCAAAAAGGAAAATCAAGGAAGCAATTCCATTACAACAGTATCTAAAAGAAGATACGAATCAACTTAACCAAGGAGAACTTTTACATTGGAAACTACAAAACCTTACTGAAAAAAAAGAAAACCTAAGTAACTGAAGAGACAACCAGTGTTCACGGATTGGAAGACAATTATGTTTAGACAACCAATACTAGCCAAAGTAATCTACAGATTCGATTAATTCCTATTGAAATCTCAACAGCCTTTTTTACAGAAATTGACTTATCAACGGTCAAATTCATACACAATTTGTAAAGGATCCAAAAAGTAACCTTGAAAAAGGGAAAAAAAACATAAACAGCTCTCACTGCCAAACTTCCAAACTGTACTACACAGCTGCCACAAGCAACACAGTTTGGCACTGCCCTAAGGACAAACACACGAAGTGATGGAACAGAACTGAGAATCCAGAAATAAACACACAGATCTAGAACCAACTGGTTTTTCAAAACAAGTCAGGTCCATTCAATACTTTCTTCAATAAATGATGGGACAACTAGATTTCCACATGCAAAAGAATGAAACCACACTCCCATTTATACCACGAACAAAACTAAAGTGGATCAATGATCTAAATATCATAAAACTCTTAGTGAAAAATCTTCATAACCTTGGAGTTGGCAAAGGTTTCTTAGACAGGAGGAATGAAAGAAATCAACAGACAAATTGGATTTAACAAAACTGAAAACCTTATCATCACCTTGAGACTCTAATACTAAGTAAATCAGACACACACAAACTTGACAGCGCATGGTTTCCTCTTTAAAAATCCAATATACAAAGTGCAAAATAAAAGATAGGTAATAGAAAAAAGTCTTGCCCATAAATACTTTATTCCTGAAACAAACATTGGTGCTTCATGGAAGATAAACTAACTGAGGCAAAGTTGAGGCAAAGCAGTTTCAAAATAATTTATAGGAACCTTCTAAATATATCATATACAACCATTTTAAAAAACTGTCATTTGAGCCGGGCGTGGTGGCTCACGCTTGTAATCCCAGCACTCGGGAGGCTGAGACAGGCGGATCGTTGTGAGTTCGAGACCAGCCTGGGCTACAAAGTGAGCTCAAGGCCAGCCTGAATGGCATAGTGAGACCCTGTCTCAAAAACAGGGCTGGGGATCTAGTTCAGCGGTCTGAGCGCCTGCCCGGCAAGCGGAAGGTCGCGAGTTCAATCCCCGGTGCCGCAAAAAACAAAACAAACAAAAAATTGTCATTTGTCTCTAGAACTATTTGAGTTTAAGCTAAAGCCACAGGTATTAAAGGAAAAGTTTTCCTACACATATGTCAGCACAAAAGTGGTTTAAAAAAATTCTAGTTAATTGAAGGGGATGCAATTCTCTCGTTCTGTTTTCTTTAACTGAAGACTTAAGTGGATTCAAGCGATTTTTCAACAACATAACATATTATTTGAAAAAGTCCTTTATAGATTAAAAAAAACAAAACACAAGAACAAGGGTCTATTCACTCAGTAAGTAACAGCAAAGCATCTTCTATGAAAAAAGACATTCTCCCTCAATCTGACCCTTCCTCAACAGAACACCTGCACAACTAACATCCAGGGCCAGTAGTAAAGGAAACTATGTATCAGAGATACAACCAGGTCCATATTCCAGTATGACCTTCTCTTACAGTGACCCATGCAAACTTTTCCACAAAACATAATCAAACGATATCTGCTCAGTAACAGTCCTTCTTTACTTTTTCTTTCCCTCAAGTAACTGTGAAAGCACTCAGAAATGCCTTCTACCGATTTCCAGTATCTTCATTATGGCACTTCTTCCCTTGAAAACCTCTTACAATAAAATCACTACCCGCTTTGTGAGTGCACTCTTAAAATGACTTCACTTCGAATTATGCACTATCCTTCTAAAAACACCAAGTAACCCGTATAACCCGGCTCTTCTAACCTGTGATTCAGTAATACTGCTCCGCCAATGTATCCCTAAGAGTTAACAGCACATACAATTTTTTAAAATCTTGCATGCTATGGTAACTTTTTAAATTTATATATTCTATGGATGATTTTCAAAGTAGAAACTAAATGAATAAAGAGAGTCTGCAGAAAAAAACGAACTACAATATTTTCAGAAATCTAGATCCTCACCATATAAACCATGCTCCCGAAGCAGCAGGTCTGACCTTTGCCCTCCACATGACAACTCAAAGCCCCAACCTGAAAGTCTGTGAGTGATGCATAGGCATCGCTGCATCCTCAAAACAACCTGTGAAATGGGACTACATCCATTTTACAAAGGAGGAACTCCAAGCTCAAAAGGTTAATAATTTAAAATCACAAAGCTCTTGATACTGTGAGAAGGTATTCTAACTCAAGTACACTGTATCTTCAGAAAATCCTTTCCACAATGTATTGTTTCTCAAGGAAATGGTCTAGAATAGTATTATCTAACAGAAATGTTGCAAGCCCCACATATGTATTTTCAAATCTCTATGTTACATTAAGACTAATAAAAAAATAAAATTGTATTTAATATAGCTCTACAATATAATTTTAATATGCATTTAACATAAAAATTGTTATTACTTTACATTAATAAGTTTGTATAATTTAAAATCCTGTGTATATGTTACACAACACTTAGCACATCTCACACTAGCCACACATCAAGTGCTCAATAGCATGCAGCTCTATATTTTTTCCTTTCTTTGATATTCTCAGAATTGAACCTAGGTCCCAGATAGGTAAACCCTTGACCACTGAGCCACACCCCAGCTGTATAGTACAGATCAAGAATGTCTCAAAACTGGAATCAGCAGAAAGAAAAAAATGAACTCCATGTTAATGTTCCTACACCTCTGCCGAACACAGCTCCCAAAGTAACTGCATAATCTGTTCTGGTCAAAGAGGTTTGACCAGAACAGATTATGAGAGGTTTAGGTGGGCCCAATTCTGCCAAGCTGACCCCTTAACTACAACTGCAACACATTGTAATGTCACCTGGGTATGAAACGACCTACTTGTCACAC
>RJWT010035517.1:0-13452 GCA_004365215.1 Cuniculus paca | reverse complement strand
TTTATTTATTTTTGTGGCACCAGGGATCGAACTCATGACTTTGTGCTTGCCAGGCAGGCGCTTAGGCCACTGAGCTAAATCCCCGGCCATTCATTTTATTTTTGAAAACATTTATGAAATATATGTAAGATAGGTACCTAACTTTGACTGTGGGTATGGGATGGTTAGAGGTGATTTTTCTGAAGGAAGTGAGTCTTAAAGTAGCACTAACCTGGTGAAAGGAAGACATATGTAAGGTATCACATACAAAGACATACATGTAGCATTAGCATTTGAACACTTAGCAGTATGACGGAGTGTAGTTTCAGAAGGAGAGAGACATGACTGGATTGCACAGAACCTGGTGTGTCATGGTAGAGAGTTGGATTTCATTGCAAGAGAAATGCCAAAAAAGTTTTAATCAGGAATGATCAGATCAGCAAGTTAGAAATACTGCTCTGATGGCATTATGAATAATAGATTAAATTGGGACTAGGTAGTAATAGGTGTATTCATTTTAAAAGTTATTAGAATAGTCATAGCTCAGTATAGGGTGGGCTATAAACTAAAGCACAGAGCCTGAACCATGGCAGTGAGGTAAAGAGAAGGGAAAAGGTGAGAAAAATACTTCGGAGGTACATCTGATAGTGTTGAGTGATAGATTGGATGTGGTTCAGTGGAGAGTCATGGAATCAAATTTTTGGCTAGGGCAGCTGGTTACCTGAAGGGACCAGGCAAATATAGGAAGGATAACAGACCTTATGGGAAAACAATGAGTTTGATTTTGTACATGTCAATATAAAGAAGTTAATGAGACATTCAAATGGACATGTCCAATAGTTATGTGTGTGTGCGTGTATGTGTATGTGGTTGTTTGCATATACTGTATGCTGATACATATGAACACAGAGAGAGAGAGAGAGAGGTCTGGGCTAGATATTTAGATATTTATTGAAAAATCAGCCATAAGAGTGAAGAGATCATCTTGAAAAAGTAGGTTGAGTAAGAAACCCAAGGCTAGAATCCTGGAGAATATTAACACTTATTTATAAAGTGAGTTACAGTGAGAAGACTACAAAAGAGATTGAGAAATGATCAGAATAGGAAGAAGAAATTGTGTGATAGGGGACAGCTTAATGGAAAAATGCTCAGAAGGGTGAAATGCTGCAGAGATACGGATAATGATGACAATATTAATGAAAATATTTGTTGGACTTAACAGTTTGTATGTTATTGGCAGTCTTTTAGGAACAGAAACCAGATTGTAATAGGCTGAAGAGGACCTGGTAAAGGAGGAAATGGAGAAGTTAAGTCTAAGCCAGGAATTCTAAAAGTTGGCTCATAAACCACTGAGGACCTCAAAGTTTTCAGTCTTTGAGATCAAAACTACTTTTCATAATACTAAGATACTATTTGACTATTCAAATAATATCTATCCGACAATTCAAAAGTATTACTGGATAAGAAGATTTGTGCCTTAGTATTAATCAAGAATGGACCATGCATATAGTCATATTTTTTTTAACCACCATAAATATATTCTTTCTAGTTTTTTAAAAAGTCAGTTTCATTTAAGAACATCCTTGATAAAGCAGTAATTATGTATAATTTTGTCTAAATCCCAACTTGTTTAAGGATCTTCCACTCCAGAGGCTTTTGGGCCCAAGTCCTGCTTCTGAAAATTAATCTTGAGGCTAATCCTCTTTTAGCTATTCACACCTCTTAAACAGCCAAACTTCTGAAAAGAATAGATAAGCATTTTTCAAACTTTTTGGTCTCAGGACTCATTTAGACTCAAAACTTACTGACAATCCTGGAGAATTTTTCAAGAATTAAAACAAAATGTAAGACATTTTTATATTTATTCATTTAAAAATAAAAACAAATCAATTATCTATTAACATTTTAATTAAGAGTAACTATATTTTCCAAAACAACAACAACAATGACAAAAAAAATGAGTGAGTGGGCAAGTATCGTTTTATATTTTTGAAAATCTTTTTAATGTTACTGACCTCATCAGAAAAGTCTTAAAGTATTGGGAAGCTGACAGATTCTAGTTGGTGAACACAAGTTTTCTAAAATTCTAATTTTATTGCTTAAGACATGGAATTTTATCATTGGCAGTAATTTTTTCCTTTAAAGAAATAAATATGCTTCACTTCTTTTCCTTAATTTCTAAAGAAATGCATTCTATATAACCTAATCTGAATAACCATAGTTTGTCTGATCTTTTAAGTCAAAATTGGGTTCCATGAAAGAAAAGGCCAGATAACTAGCAATATGTAATTATTAAAGTGGTTTTCTTTTTTCTTTTTCTTTTTTTTTTTTTTGCGGCACCGGGGATTGAACTCACCACCTTGCACTTGCCGGGCAGGCGCTTAGACCGCTGAGCTAGATCCCCAGCCCTGTTTTTGAGACAGGGTCTCACTATGCCGTTCAGGCTGGCCTTGAACTCACTTTGTAGTCCAGGCTGGTCTCGAATTCACAACGATCCGCCTGTCTCAGCCTCCCGAGTGCTGGGATTACAGGCGTGAGCCACCACACCCGGCTTAAAGTGGTTTTCTTTGGGACTTCATTATATAGTAGAAATATTTATGAATACTTTTTTATCATACAGAATATAAAAAGACATATTCATAGGTTAATATATGTATGGGGCAGGTAGTACTGGGGATAGAAACCACGAATACTCTCAACCACTGAGTTATATCCCTAACCCTGTGCCTTTTAAGATAGAGTCCCACTATGTAATTGAGACTGTCCTTGAACTCACTGTGTAGCTGCAAGTTCAAGGCCAGCCTGTATTACATAGTGAGACCCTGTTTCAAAAACAAAAACATAAGGTTTGTATGTCAGTGGTTGTTGTATTATAACCCTTGATTTATGATCTCTGGTATTTTCTAGCTTACAGTTGACTTGGGGTTCTTGTTCAGCTGAAAGTGGGAAGACCAACTTTTCTTTATTCTGTGTTGGACAAGCCTAAAGTTCTGAGATCTTCAACCATCTAAAAGAGCTAGTTACCTGAGAAACTCTTCAGTTTGGTCTATGGGATTTAGGAAAGAGTGCTGTTTTTGGAGCTTTGTACCTGGTTGTTGGTGAAGGAGGGCCAGAGAGATGTGTAAGGAATAAAGTTGGACTATGGAGGTGGTCTTAGGAGTGATAATGAAGGAAACACTTTTTTTTTTTAAACCTTTGACATCACACTTTAGCTTTTCAGTGAAGTGAGGGTAATAAAAGCAGCCATTCATAGAACTGCTATGAAGGTTAAATGAAAAAATTATAAGCTGGCAGTAGTAAATTTTAGTAACAGAATTATTTTTGCATTCAGGCTTAATTATTGTCCAAGGGAAATACCAATATGATATATGAATAATTTTCTGGACTATAACAGTTAATGCTGGTAATTGTTAAAAGATAGCATCTCTTGTAAACTGTCAGGCTCACTGTGACCATCAACCATCCCATTTCAGGACATCTGTCAGCTGCCAATTGGCTTTAGGATAAACTCTCAGGATGTCTACAGGTTCCTTTGTTAGTACATCAGGTTTGGTTTGAGTCAGCTTTTTTCAAAAACTTCTGTGGGCCATAAACAGATAAAATCAAGTGCCAAACAACCTAGTTTGGGCAGATGCCTCCTTCAAGACAGTGAAAGTCCTTTTTTATTTATATTTGTTTGTGACAAAGGCTCACTATGTAATTCAGGCTGACCTTGAACTCATTATGTAGCCCAGGCTGGCCTTGAACTTGTATCGATCCTCCTGGGGCAGTGCAAATTTGATAGATTGTTTCTAAGTAAGTATAAATCATAAGAGATAAATAAGCATAAATTATAAGAGAAAAATTGGTACTTGGCCAGGGGCTGCATATGTCTGTGGGCATAGATTGGTAGGGTTAAAGATAGCCAAGATTGCTGTTCTAAACACAGACAACTGAAGTCTTTGAAAATAGAGTGATGTGTATGTGTGTGTGTGTGTGTGTGTGTGTGTGTGTGTGCATCTGCGCATGCATGTGTAATCATTACATATACGTGCATATATGTGTACATTTACACATATGTACACATACACAAGGTGTGATTCAAAAATACATTGTTTAGATTTAAGATATTATTACAGTAAAAGACACATTACCATTAATCTCCTTCAAAATACTCCCCCTGCTTCAAACACACTTACCCTGTCATCCTTGCCATTTTTTGAAGCAGTTCTGGAAGTCCTATTTCATATCTTTCACTACTGTGGGTGCCTTGATGTCCTTAGTCAATTCAAAACATGTACCTTTCGTGTTCTTTTGTACTTTGGGGAAGAACTGGAAGTAACACAGCAGCAGATCTGGTGATGAGAATGAAGACACACCATAATGTTTTTACAAGCTTGTCTTTTCTGTTGCATGGTACTCAGCAACAACATTCACTGTATTTTTTATCCCACTTCCTAAAGATGTTCACCAAAGAGAACTTTCAGAATTGCTTCAGAAAGTGACAAGAATGATGGGATAAGGGCGTTTGAAGCAAAAGGGAATATTTTGAGAGGGATTGATGGCAGTGTGTCTTTTACTGTAATAAATTTTTAAAATTTAAGTATCATATATTTTGATCATACTTGTGCATCTATATATATAATATATACACAAATCCATATAACTTTGTTTTTGATATATAATTAGCCATTGCACTAAATCCCTAGACTTTAGAATTTATAAGTAATCTTGAAATTTTAATCCAATTTTTAATTTAAATGGAAATGTTTATTAGCCTTTTTTCAAACTTTTAAGTTGAGAAATTTTTTGTTTGGAGACTGATACATTCTGCAAAAGAGAGGTTGTGCTCACTGATTAAAATCCTTTATAGATCACTCCTACAGTGACAGCACAGAGATGGTGAAGATAATTGTGCATACCGTTCAGAGTCAAGATCGTGTTCTCAAGGAGCTATTTGGCCATCTAAGGTAGAAAAATTGTTTTATTTCTTCCTAAAAAGCTATGTGTTTTTTTTTTTCAGAGTACAACCTCTTTTGGTGAGTATTCTAGACCTAAGAATAATTCTGGCAGTATCTTGAATAACTTGGACACAACTACATATATGCTGTATGCATATATGTAGTTTGCATACACTACTTTGGATATCAGTCATTAAATATAATGCTGATTGCAGTTCATTTGCCCAGCTGGGTTTTGGGAGTATGGTGTATAGTCTAATGCGATATAGCAAGTATCTGACACTAATTTAATCTCTCCAGCAAGCTTTTGGGCTGTAAGCAAAAGATTATTGACCTACTCCCCAAGGTAGAAGTGGCCCTCAGTAACATCAGAGAAGCTGACAATACTGTCATGTTCATGCAAGGAAAGAGGCAGAAAGAAATATGGCATCTCCTTAAAATTGCCTGTGTAAGTATTTACTAATGAATTATTTAATATATTGTCTTGCTGCTATTATCTGCAAAAGGGATTTTTATCAGCATGAGTTCTGTCTTCTTAAAGATGTATATTTTACATTAGGTTGATGATCATGTTCTTTGCTTGGTATCTGCCTAGCAGAGGAAATGCAGGACTTTTGCACTGTCGCACTCCTTTTTTAAGTTACTTTTTATAGTTTTCCTGGCACGGGACCAGTATGACATGGGGAGAGACAGTGGACTAGTTACTGAAACCAGCCCTATATTCAACTGAATTTTTTTCTTTCTCCAGCAATTAAAGTGGTTTTAGATTAGTAAATACATTCAGTTTCAGTCAATGAAGACAGGAACCAAGGACAGAATAGTTAGCAATGGTGTATAAAGGCAGGAATAGTTTTGTACAGAAATACTCTGTACAATAAAGTAGTGATAAAATGTAAATCTTTGGAGTAAGGTAAATTGTGTAACTGAACAGAGGTCCTTACCTGTAATCTTTTGATTTTCTTTTTCTTTCAGACACAGAGTTCTGCTCGGTCCCTTGTAGGATCCAGCCTAGAAGGTACAGTAACTCCTCAGGCATCAGCATGGCTGCCTCCAACTTTAGCCGAACGTGAACATCCTCTGTCATGCGTGGTAACTCCTCAAGATGGGTGGGTTCCTTTGTAACAATAGATAGTTGTGTTTTCAACACAGTGGTAGGAATGAGGCAGTAGAATGTAGTGATGGAGGAGGTCTTTAGTGCCTTCAGGGTTGAGTCTTGACTTCATAATAATTTTGGGCAATGTACTTGACTTTTTTAATGTTTATGTTTTCTCACTAGAAAATGAGAATTTCTTGTAGAACAACTGAAAATTTGATTAGATGATGTGTATAACATGCTTACAAAGTAAATATTCAACAAATGTTACTTGTAATTACTAGTTTAGTCTAAGTTCTAAGATCTGTTATTAATGTCTCAGTTTCTTTTATCCAAACTTTATTCCTTCCTTTGCTATTTCTTTATGAGAAATTATGCTATCTTTTTTCATTTATCGTTTTGGGGTCCTTGATTGCCCTTTTAATAAATTATTGAGATCTACTGTATAAGTTAGTATTTTCAAAATTAGACCTTTTTCAGTGCCTTAAATCAACCTTGCAAATAATTCCAGTTTGAAGTCCTGTGTTTTCTTTTATTAGTTCCTACTCTTCTGCTAAAAGCTGAATGACTATCCATCTCTGTTATTTTCTCAGCATAAGATGTGCCGTATCCAGAGCCAGTGGCTCTTTGCTAGCTTGTGTATTGTCACTTTTCTCACAACTCATGGAGACCTCTACAGCACCAGCATTTCCTGGAAATTCTGCCCATAATTAGTTTTGCAGCCACGTTGCATCACTGCTCAGGAGGTCATGCAATTGCACATTCTTTACGCTACTTTTATGAGAGAAAAAGCACATGGCAGGAAGGCAAGCTGATATCAGGTATTTGATTTTTTTAAAGAAAGCAAGTTCAGGGTCTGTCTTGGCATCATTATAGATGGGCCCAAAGTAAAACATCTACAAGTACAGCACAGATTGAATAGTATTAAGGAAATATTCTATTATCAGAGTTAAAAAAATTTAATACATTTTTAACCTTTTGCTTTTAGTAAAAACATTTAGGTTTTTTAGGGGATGTTAGTGGTTGCAAATGTTACATATATAAGTAGTTTCCAATTTGAGGTTGTGGTTGTTGGTCAAAGTGCATCTGATAAGTATTTTATTTTCAGGTAGGAATACATTATAAAAGAAAACTGCTTTCAATTATAACATACCCATGGTGCTTAACTACCAAGGATTAGAAACTCTTAGCCTAAGTTTTCCTATCTGTTAAATAAGAGCTGAATCATCCTAGGATTAAGCTAATAGTGGCTATCATCGTTGGCCAAAACCGACTTTGGTAAAGGAGGCACTGACGGTTGGTAAATGGTGAGTACAGAGGCCATGTGGAAGGAAAAAACATGAAGGCAGAAACCAGAATTAGGATCTTCTTCAAAAATAAACTTCCAAGGATAGTTTGTAGTTATGGTGAGCTCCCCTATCACATGTTATCTTCTGCTGTTATTAAGAATCAGCTTGCTTGTTGTCCTTTTCATTGCTATCATTTGTTGTTTCCAACCAGAATTTTTCACCTTTCCTGATCTTTGCAGAACAGCTCATACTCTTGTGTCTTTTCCTCTATATTCGTGTATGTGAATTAAGTGTACTGGTATTTTTCTACTTGTAGGGAAAAGAAAATATTCCAAAAACAAAGAGTGTGGTGTTTCATCTGTCCATGCCACAAGAATTTTTTTCCCCTTTAACATTTTCAGGGGGAAAGTGTTGTATGTTAAGTGCTACTTATGTTTAAAGAAAAGTCTGATTGAAGTTAGAGTGGATTTTTTTTCCTTTTGATACTGAGGATTGAACACAGAGCCTTGTGAATGCTAGGCAAGGGCTCTACCACTGAGCTTCATTTTCAGCTTTTTATTTTTTGCAGCACCAGGGATTGAACTCACAACCTTGCACTTGCCAGGCAGGTGCTTAGGCTGCTGAGCTAAATCCTCGGCCCTTGTCTTTTTGAGACAGGGTCTCACTATGCCACTCAGGCTGGCTTTGAGCTCACTTTGTGGCCCAAGCTGGTCTCCAACTCACAATGATCCTCCTGTCTCAGCCTCCTGAGTGCTGGGATTACAGGCGTGAACCACCAGGCCTGGCCATTTTCAGCACTTTTTGTATTTTGAGATAGTGTCTCTAAGTTGTCTAGGCTGGCCTTGATATTGCTCTTTCTGCCTCAGCCCCCCATGTAGCTAAGATCACATGTGTGCACCACCATAACCCATCTTATAGTGGACTTAGGATTAGAGATAGAGAGAGCAGCATGGATGAAGTGGGACTCTGCCTGTGGGCGGGAGGGATGAAGAAACTGAATACTACAGGAGTTAGCGACATTGGGTACTAGGTTGCAGCAAAGACAACGATCATCCTTAATTAGAATACCAGAAAGTAGAGGAAATTTGTATGTTCCTTTGCTGAGTTTGAAAATGCTTTGTTTTTTCATCCTGCAGGGAGAGTTTAGCACAAATGATAGAAGAAAATTTGAACTGTCTTGGCCGTTTAAGTACTATTATTCGTGAAGCAAATGGGGAACAGGGCAGTAGCATGATGGTAAGTTTTGTTTGGATATGGATGTGTGTTTTAGTTATGTAAGGTGCAAAAGATTTAACTTTCTGTGCTACCTTTATTTGTCATTATGGATGCATGTAGGTAATAGGAGTACTTAGAGGAAAGAGCATTTGAAAAAATATCCTCAACCTCAAGTCCCCATCTTCTTTTACTCAGGGATGTGCTAGGGTTACATTATAAGTAAACATCGACAGTACCATTTTTATTCAGTTTTCTTTGCAATGTGAGCATTGAAATTGAATAATTTGTACCATTTTGCTTCAGCAGTTTTCTCCAACAAGATTGACCTTGCACAAATGCAGTACCTGCTTCATATAAATGATCTTAATATATTTGTAATTTTTAAAAGTGCATATATTGATATGTGATTACTGTGAACTATTGATTCATCAGAACTAGGAGAAACTACAATAAAATGTGTACTGAATTAACAAATACTGCATTTAATCTTAGTGTCAACTCTATGTGTCTGCTTTGAGAATATTTGCTTCAAATTTCTTTGAAGTACTTTTTGAAATTAGCAGAAAATAAAGTGTGCTAAACTCTAATTGTAATTTGTGTATTTTTGATTTTTCAACTTGAGGTTTTTTGTTTTGGTAAGGCAGGGTTTTGCTAGGCAGTACAGGTTGGCTTTGAACTCACTGTATAGCTAAGGCTGGCCTCAAAATCATGGCAGTCCTCCTGCCTCAGCTTCCCAAGTGCTGGGATTACAGGTGTGTGCCACCATGCCCAGCCCAACTTTTGATACAAAATGTCCAAACATACAAAAATGAACACCCATTTATTTACCACTTATAGTCAACTTCTAATTGTGACTTTTTCATGCCTGGTTTTAGAATCTTGATTGGAGTTGGTTAACTGAATGACTTGCCACTTGTTCACTGTTCTCAAACCTATGGAAGTTGTTGCTGCAAATGTTGGAAATTTGTTTTTCCTCCATGAAACCACTCTTCACATACCTGTCAATGGAAGAAACTACGCATGGCTTTACTCTTGATTTTGAGTAATTTTAACCTCCAAACAGATAGGATTCTATGAAAAGTCAGTGGACTTGTTTAAATATTTGTTTTAATACTGCAGCGACTTAGGAGTATCATTATGACCCATATGTTTTCAAATTTGGTAAAACATTACTTACTTACCTGACTTAAAACACCTTCTAAACTTTTAACATTAAAGCATAAAGCCAAACATAGTATTATATATATAGAGAAAAAAAGTCATTTAACGTGCATAGTAAATGTTGCCTGTGTTTTTATGGAAGAGACTGTTCATAAGTAAAATTGTACTTTTTGAAGAATAAATCCTACCTCCTTGTGTTGCACTCAGCAAAGGCTCTTCCTGGCTTCATAAGGAGTTGGCTTAACCCCATTTTATTTTTACAATTCATTTAATAGTATCCCCTTCTTACAGAAGGGATTGTTCATCTGTACATTTAATTCTAGTTGATTGTCATAAATCATGTGTGTTATATGTGTGTATGTATTTAAGATGTACATTTAATGTCAAAGAAAGATGTCTGTTAATTTATAATGTGTTTGAAAGTTTGTGTGTTTTCATTTGTTAAAAAAAAGAATCATTTGTTTAAATAGGGTTTTCTGTCTTATCATACTAGTTTATGAAGATCTGCATTCCCTTAATTGTAATTGTAATTTCAAAATCCAAGAAGTTCTGAAAACAAGGTTTTCATAAGCTTGATGACAAAATTAATTTCCTTATATTTCTAAACTGACAATTTGTTTATCCCATTGCAGATGAATATTCATTTATTTTGCTGCAAGAATATTAACATGTTTGATTACTGGGAAAGGGGTTCTACCACATTTTTTAAGGGTTAATGTAATATAGTATATGCACCAAATTACCTTTTTAAAAATCTGAAAATTTCATAAGTCTGAAATATATGGCCCCAAAGCTTTCAGATAACTCATTGTGGATCTCTTATCTATTGTTAAATAATTTAGAAGGTATTATTTGTCTAAAAAAATGTGAAATGCTTTTATATTCTAGATAGTTTTTTTCACTTTATGTATTAAATGATTTTTAAATTACACTTCGAATCTCTATTCATTATAAAACCAGATTATAATACAACAGTTGAATATGACTTGGGACAATGTAAAGGTTCATGAAGTAGAACCAGAGCACAAAATAACATAATAGGTTGTCCTTGGCTTTGTTTTTGTGGTGGTGGTTGTTTGCAGTACTGAAGATTGAACCCAAGGCCTTTGCACTGACATACATTCACGGGCCCTTTTTAAAAATTATTTCCAGATAGGGTCTCACTAAGTTGTCCTAGCTGGGCTGAAACTTTGTGATCTTCCAGCCTTAGCTTCCTAGAGTGCTGAGATTATAGACATGTGCCATCACATCTGGAATCCCTGTGTGTTCTTTAGGAATTAAATAGGACTTATGGTTAAGTAAGTATTGGACATCTTCTTTACATTGTCTTTTCTCTTGAGAGGTCTTATTTCCACTGTCTATGTCTAAATACCATGTTCGGATAGTTTAGATCTTGCCCTATAAACTCACGCCATCATCCTACCAGCCCCATTTTTGTTAGTGATACCATTTTTCCAGTCACCTAAGTTTGAAACTGTGGAGTAGCCTACCCTTTTTAATCATCAAGTATCACTGTTTCTCTAAAGAAAGTGATCTGTCTCTTGCTTCCCTAGTTCTAGAAAGTTTTATTTATTTGCACTACTGGAGATTGAATCCAAAGTCTCATGCACGTTAGCAAGTGCCTTCCACTGAGCTACATGTGTAGCTCTCTAGAAGGTTTTAAAAATAAACATTTATAAAAAAAATAATCATTTATTGGGTACCTACTATTCAGGAGATAATAATCTAGATGGCAAGATGAGAGACAACACAGGCAGTACAATAAAAGTTTCCTAGTAGTCTGGATGAACATTGCAGGTTATCCAAGTATTGTAATTATTATTTAAGAATTTTTTTTGCAATCATGCATTTTCTGAGTATCACTGCAATAATAAGAATTTTGCTACATTGTGAGGTCCATTTTGATGGTGTATGACTGAGGTGATGTCAGGGTAGCTTGATCTATGTGATATTAACAGGAAGTGTGAGTCATTATAGACTGTTAAAGTGAGATCAGCCCAAACCTGTTTCTGATACATGAGTGCATTTTTTATTGGGCAATAACTTTTCAGAGTCGAATGGAAGTTGTGAATTATAATACATTTCTTTCCTCAATCTAAGCATTATTGTGAGTGTATATCCAGAAAACACAGGGTCTAGCAAGTTATTCCTCATTCTTTTTGCTTTTTGGAAGTTACAATAGCTAAGCTCTGCAAATATTTACCTAGAACTGATAAAGTCCCAGACAGTCCTAAGCAATAAAATCAAATGAATGATACAGGTAAGTACATTTATTGAAGGGAGTGCTAAAGTGGTCTGGCAAGATTTGCTTTAATAAAGACTTGATTCTGTTTGCATCTTCTCATTTCCACTGCTCCTCTCATTATAACCTGGGGCCTGCACTTTTCTAACCACTTGACCCAGCCTGTAGTCACTGTCTCCACTCTCGGCCATTTTGCATTTTCACTGTCCTTAAAGCACTACTTTCCCATATTTCCCTGCCCAAAAGATTAGAGGACCTTCCAAGCCTCATCTACTTTGTCAAGTTATAGTCCCACCATTTCTGCCCAACTTACCTATGATGTCCTTGTTTCCCTGGTATTCATCCATCTCCAACCTGTACCTTGTCCGCTTTTTATTTTTCATAATATATGCACATGGTGCAGAATTTTTGTTATGGTTTAGATCTAAAATGTTCTCCAGAAGTCTCATGTGTTCAGAAGTGGGGCTTTCAGAATATGATTGGATCATGAGGTTGCTAACCTCACCCATTGATGAGTTCATAGCTGAATGGGCTATTAGGAGGTAGGGCCCAGTTGCATGAGGTGGGCCAAGGTGGGATGTGCTCCTTTAGAGGGTATAACTCTTGCTATTTTGCTTTCAGCTTCCTAGCTGGGACGAGCATCTTTCTTCTGCAGTATCCTCCACACCATGCCCTTTCTCCTTTGGAGCCAGCCAGTCAACCATGGACTAAAATTTGAAACCCTGCACCAAATTGAACCTCTTCTTTAAGGTGCAAGTGTCACATTTTGGGAAAGTGACAATTTTTAAACAACTGGAGAATATGAACTGAAAAATCTTTTCTTCTGTCCTCTAGCCATCAGTTCACTTTCCAGCAGAACAATGCATTGCACTTTCTAAATGTGGTCCTAGTCCATCAACCACTCTTTTCCAATGGGAAAAGGCTTTGAGGAAACTCAGTTTACTGTTCCTTTGGGCTCCCTGGAGGACAGTAGACACACACACACACACACACGCAGACCTCACACATTTGGATCAGCATTCTGACACATAATAAGAAAAGAATATAAAAACTAAGTGAATGATGATACAGTTGGATCTCAGGTTTTTCTTACCAACTTTCATAGCACTTTGCCTTGCAACAAGTCTGGTTGCTCCTGAAGTACAGGCTCTGTGCCTGAAGCACAGGCTTACCACACAGGGTTCAAAATAATCCTCAAAAGTAAAAAAGTAGCTACCACACTGAGGGTGAAGGAGTGGGTTCTTTGTACAAGAACAAATTGACCAGTCCCTTATCCAACCGGCCCGCTCTTTTCCTCTGCCTCCTTTCTTACTATCGACTTTCCTCCTTGACTGGAAAAAGTGCCCAGAAGAACAGCGAAACGTACTCTAAATCATGCGCGGTCGGGTGCCTGAGCGAATTTTGACCCGCCCGCACCCCGTCTCCCGCGGGGCGGGAGAGGGACGCTGCGTCCGTGTGCGTCCTCGCGCAGCCGCAGTGCTGGGCGAGTAGGCGGGGCGGACGGCTGGTGGCTGTTGGAGCGGCCGGGCCAGA
>RJWT010035516.1:0-13455 GCA_004365215.1 Cuniculus paca | reverse complement strand
CCCGTACTCATCTCCACAAAGTCTATCTCCTTGTTTCATATCACCTTTCTTTTATCTTTCTGTTTAAATTATTTATATTTTGGGTTTCTCATAGAAGAGAAACCATGCAATGTTTAACCTTAGCAATATTGACTCAAGGTGCATCCGTTTGCCTACAAATGACTAAAATTTATACTGGTTTATGACTGAGTGGTACTCCACCGTGTATCAATGCCACATTTTCTTTAACCATTCATGTGTTGATATGGGACCTTCCGATATTTAGCTATGACGAGTTGTGCTGCTAACATGGGTGTACATGGATCACTGTAAAATGATGTCTTTAACTTTTTCAAGAAAATACCAGAAGAGATAGAGCTGGGTCAAATGAAATCTTAATTTTTAATATTACTGAGGCACTTCCATACTGATTTCCACAGTGGTTGTCCTGGTTTATATTCCCAGCAATGATGCAGAAGCATTCCTTTTCCCCTGCAGCCTCAGCAGCTTTTGTCATTTGCTAAGTTCTTGACAACCTTGTTTCTGCAGTAAGAGAGAACCTCAGCCTTCTTTTGATTTGCATTTCTCTAATGGCCAAAGATGCTGAACATTTTTTCACGTACCTTTTGGCCATTTGTACTTTTTAAAAGATATGTTTATTCATACCAATTTCTTTTTTTTTGATTGGGTCTTTTATTTTGGGGGGTTTAATTTGCTGAGTTCTTTATATGATTTAGAAATCAGCCCCCTTTCCCAGGAGCAGCTGGTAAAATTGTTTGCCTCTTCTGTAGGTTGTCTTTTTGGTCTGTTGTTTGTTTTATAGATGCAAGCAAACTGATTTGCAAATTATGAAGAAAATCAAAGGAACTAATATAGCCAAAAAATGTGGAAAGAAAAAGTAAATTTGAAGGAATCACACTGTTCAATTTTAAAACTTACTGTAAATCTTAGTAATCAGGAGAGTGGGGTATTTATTGGCTAAGGGACAGAAATGTGGAATAAGAGAATGGAAGAAAAAGTCCAGAAATAGACTCACATAAATGTAACAGATTTTTAATAAAAGTATACAAACAATTTAATAAAAAAAGTTTAGTATTTTCAACAAATAGTATTATAAAAACTGAACATTTGTATAAAGATAAGCCTTGACTTAAGTATTTAATTTTCTATGCAAACTAACACAAAGTAGATCACAGACTGAAAGGTAAAATATAAAATCTATGAAACTTTAGAAGCTACAGGAGGAAATATTTGGACCTGGGGTTAGGAAAAGTCTTCTATGACACCCAAAAGTAACACATAAAAAAAAAATACAGTAAATTAGAGTTTACCACAATTTATTTTTTAAAAATGCTCTATTAAGGATACTGTTAGGAGAAAAGAAAAATTTGCAAATTTGGATAAAATATTTTAAAAGTACATACCCAGCACAGCACCCATAGCCAGAATATTTAAAGATCTCGCTTTACTGTAAGAAACAACCCCACTAACAGTAGGCAAATGCTTGGACACACATGTCACCACAAAAGGTAAAAGGCAAGTGGGTAAGAATGTGAAACGCCACTAGCAACTCAGAATAAGTTTAAGACGAGACTTTACTCCTCGTGTGTCAGGATGACGCATGTGACAATGTGCGGCAAGTGAAATTCTCACACATTCCTGGCAGGAAGGCAGAATGGCGCAGCTCCCCCGAAAAGCACTACGGCAGTTTCTCTGTAGTCAATCATATTCTCACCTGTCTGAACTGGCAATCTAGAAATCATGCTCAGGACCATATAAAACCTTGTATGCCAATGTTTATATGGTTTTATTCATAATCACTGAAAACTGGAGATCATCCGAATGGAGTTCAGTAGGTGAATGGATTCAGACCACAGAATACTACGAAGCAATATATAGGAACCAACTATTGATGCGACGACCTAGATTAATCTCAGAAACATTACCTTGAGGGAAAAGAATCCTTCTCAAGAAGACAGGTGCTCAATGACTCCACTGAAATAACAGTGTAGAAAAGAGAAAACTACGAGGATGGTGACCAGATCAGAAATCTATATACAAAGGATTGAAATGCAAACTGACCTGGAAAACTGTGCTAATTATTAAGCTGGTTTTAATGGAAACAATTCTATTCCGAAATACACAACCAAGGAAATGCACACCTCTGTACAACAAAAGGATATAGTTAATAGCGCCATTCACAGGAGTTGAGAATTAGAAGAAAATGAAATATCAGTTAAGAGTGATATGGATAAAAACACAAAATCTTTATAACTAAGAAAACCAAATGAAAGACTCCAGACATAATGTATGAATTTAGTTATATAAACATTCAAATGGACAAATCTAATGGATGGTAGTGAAGCAAGGGCAGTAGCTGTCCTTGGGGAGCAGTGGAGAAAGTGGTGACTAGGAAATGCATTCAGGTCCTGGATATATTTAGGTACTGATCACAACAGTGGTTCTAGGGAGGTGTTCACTGACATTTTAGTGAGCTGAGATACATGGTTTGCACCATTTTCTGCACATGAGCTGTAGCTTTGAAAACACCATCTTGTGAAGGAAACAGTCCTTTGGGTTGAAATGTGCTCACCTTGATTGGAAATCTCTCACGTGGTCAGATGGCACAGTCGTTCTTGCCCAGTGTGGAAGCATCAAGTCACAAATCTTTCAGCGGCACAGAGAGGAGCGCTAGGCCGAGAATCTGCAAATGATGAGTCTCCAGGATGCTGTGCAGTCCTCAGCACTGTCCAGTGCGAAAAGGATCTTGCTGGATGCAGAAAGCAGAGAACTAACATTTGTTGAGAATCTACTATGTGTGGGCACTGTGCTGTCATTTGTACTGTCAGAGACAAAATGACCAGAAGACAATGGAGATGACATCGTCAGGTTGCCGTGACAGGGAGGACCTACACTAAGGACAAGCACAGCTAAGGCAGCAGGGCGAGTCCTGGAAGGATGGACAGTGGTCTTTGCCAAGTTCTCCTCGTGAAGAGCGCAAGAATGCAGACCCCAAAGGCTGCCATTTTCTGGGACACGGGGGACGTGCTGCTGGCTTCCTAGCCCTCGGCTGTGCCCTGGGTCTCGAGGGCTCAGGTAAACGTCAACATTGCTAGTGTACGGCATGTAGCCCAAGCCTCATGTTAACCAAAGATGACACATTTTATTGCAAGTTTACAGGGAGGATAAAAACTTAGAAGGGAGCAACTCGAAATCGTATTTTGCGAAAATAAAAATTCTGAAGATTTCACCCGAATCTTAAATCATTGCAGTGTACAGTGTGTCGCTGAATGGTCTCTAGGCATCAACTCTTACTTCAGAGTTTTATGTACATACAGTGGACTCCCAAAATTTGTGGAGGTTACCTGCCTAGAGCACCTGCAAATTATGAAAAACAGCAAATGTCATATATGGTCAGAAAAACGCCTCTAAATGCCTATTTTAGTTCAAACCCTAAATATGCTCTGTCTCCCACGGTTATGCAATTTATAAAATGTTGTATTAGTAAAGCCTTCCGCAGAGCACGGCATTTTGGTGGCGTCTTAGGGATCTTGCTTGGGCTTTAGAAAGAACAAAACGAGACCTCTGGGGACAGCTACTTGCGGCACAGCAAGTGTGTTAGGACGCGGATGCTGGTGCATCTGCCCAGATGGGGTACAGGGCAGCAGCCAATCAGCAGCAAGAGAACTGAATAACGCTCTCGGATTGGCTATTTGCAAACCTCCCGCTAGAGAGCAATTGCAGAGCACATTGTCAGTTTCCACGAACTATTGTTAGGTTCTGGGAAAATCTGCAAACTGAGACCCTGAGCTCTGAACTGCGACTTCGCGGGGGTAAACTGCACTCAACCAGAGCGTCTGAGGCGGTCACAGGGAGAAGCATGTGGCACTCGCTAGGGGAAGGCGCTAAACCACTGCGACAGCCAGTGAGAGCTGCGGGTAAAGCATTAAGGTTTTCTTTTTGATTTCAAAGCAGTTGTGAGACTATGACCTCTGTGGAAAATGTATTCACGAACTGAGTATCTAAAAGCAAGTAGAAGCTATTTCCTAGTTGTCTGGACACAGACCAGGCATCTAGCATCTCAGGGAGAGACTGTCCTTGCCCTGGAGGCGAAGCTGGTCCTCCGGGGCATCTCTGGACCCTTTGTGATAGGAGAAAACACGAAACTTTCAGACACATGCTGAGCCCAGGCTGCATATGAGGGGTTTTATTAGACTGATGGAATCGACGCTTTAAATCCATGGTCCTGGTCTAGTAAGTATGTGACCGGTAACTGTGACAGGACGGACAGCACCGGAGAGGCTGCATGCGCACTGTGCTGGGACCCAGAGGGGCAGGTGGATGCCCTTCCCCTCCCGCCGTGAGTGTTAGGGCCCAGGCGTCTGGTCGGCAGCTTCCCCGGCCATTCACCCTCCTGAAGCCTCCTGGATGCCGCCAGTCTCCCCCATCAAGACGCAAAAACAAACAGGAGAAAAATAATTAAATGCTTCAGTAATCTGCAAAGTATAGTTCTGCAGAGACAACCGTGTCTCTAAAATCTGAGACTGTACTTTTCTCGATGTGATGAAGATGAAAGAAGAGAGACATACATTACAACGCCAGTAAAGCATTTGACATAACATTCATCAAAACTTGAGGAAGTCAGATGAATTTTTGGTTGATCAGTCAGCTTTATAAATTTATAACTCCATCTTTTCCAATAGCAACAATAATAAAAACATGACAGGGCAAACGAAAGAGGAATTTATACATTTCCATTGGGTTTGGCGTTAACTTCCATTTTGTTTTGCCTTGATTTTGGAATTTAGAGTTACCAGATAAAGTCCAAAAAATTCCACACATTATTAGAATTAATAAAAGAAGCGATACTGATAAAATGCATCTAATTCACAGAATTAATTGTATTCTTTAACACCAAAAGCCAAAGTTAGGAAATATAATTTAAATTCACATTTAATACTAAAATAGAAGTTTTAGAAAATACAATGTCTTAGAAGTAAATTAAGCAAATACATCACTTTTGGAAAAATGATATAAGATGTTAATAAGCAAACAATTGAGTTATGTTTAAGCAAATATGTCAATTCTCTTAATTTAAGTATAAGTTCAAAGTGATTTTAGGTTCTAATTCTTATTCTAGACTTTACATGGAAGAGCAAGCAAAAAAATCTAAACATATCACCAGAAAAAAGCTTCACCCAACAGCTCATGAGATGCCAAGACAAGTTACAAAAACATCTAATCCACGCAACATAGTATTTGTCCAGCTATGGACAAGCGCAGCAGAGACCCTGGAAATGTAAAGCACCACATGTGGAAAACGTTAATCCCAGGGCGAGAAACTTGTGTAGCTGCCGTCTTCATCTCTGTGAGGCAGGTCAGGTATGGACAGCAGCGCAGACCAGTAGGAAAAGAGGAACTATTTGTTAAATGGTTCTGAAATGATTAGCTATCTAATTAGATCCCTGTCTTACACCATAAAAGAACAAATTTCAACTGGATTAAAGGCCTGAGCCTGAAAAGGAAACTGTAACATGTAAAACGAATGCATCCTATTGCTTAACACAGAACACTCAAACCATAAATTATAGGATTGATAGATTTGAGTTCAACACAATTTAAACATGTTGGTGTACTTACCAATAATAACAAAAGAAAAAATGGTTCAAACACCAAGTGAAGAGAGTATGTAATATGCGTTATTTTAAAGGTAAAAAACTTCTGAAATTAACACAAAAACGGAGGTGGGAGGGAGAAATAAGGATGGGTGCAAAGAATGCAGAGGATGGAGGAAAGGAGTAGTGAAGAAAAAAGGGTGGATCAGATCAGTTAAAAATGACCACAAGATATTAGGCTGCACAAAAGGATATCATAATAGCCAATAAAAATAAGGAAACAAAGATTTTTGTTTTTTAGAGACAGAATCTCATTACGTAGTCCAGACTGGCCTTGAACTCACTCTGTGGCCCAGACTGGCCTTGAGATCCCCATGCCTCAGCCTCCTGGGTGCTGGGATTACAGGAGTGCACCTCCACGCCCAGTTCAAGAAAATATTCTTGATCTTATAACAGTCAAAGAAATACAGATCCCACAGAGAGAACTTGTATTTTCATCTTGAGACACTTCTTCATAATTTCACTGCAAGGTGATCTTTTCTACTTTCTCCTTTACCTTGTATGTGGAAGTAGCTTTTAAATCTTTTTAAGCTATTCTTTCTGTGCACACGCATTTCCAAGCATCTACAAGTCTCAAACTGAATATAATCAAAATTAAATTTATTATTTCTCTAATCATCCAACTAGCATGGTCGACTCCTTACTTCCTCCTCTGAACACCTAATTTATTTTTCTTCCTTTATGCTGGGAGACAATGGACACAGTGTTCATATGTATTGACATTGAAGCGATGCATGTTACACAAATTATAATACATTTTAGATCTTGATTTTGTACTCTGGGAGGCTGAGACAAGGAGATCATGAGTTCCAATTCAGCCTGAGCAAGTTAGTGACTTAGAAAGACCTAGTCTAAACAACAAAAGAAAAAAGAGAGAAAGAGAGAAAGAAAGAAAGAAAGAAAAAAAAAAACCAGAATCAAACAAACAAAAAAGCCAGGGGTTGTAGCTCGGTGTGAAGGCACCAGCTTCCAGAACATAAATCCATACACGCTTACATTAAATAACCCTACAGATCTAGCTGTGTGTCTTCCTCTTCTGGAATCTTTCCTGCTTCCCTTTGCACACTGGGCCCTCCTACTCTGGTGCACAGCCAGCAGCCCTCCTGCCTTTCTCCCTGAAGACTTCCTGCTTCCGAGCCCCAGTCCTGTGGACAGGCCAGAGCCCAGGCCGTGCGGTGGGGACACAGCTTAGCTTGGAGAGAGCGCTGGCTTTCCGGTCCTGCACACAAAGTCATCCTTCAGCTCTCCCCTTTTGTGCTCCCTGAGCCTCTCTTTCGTTACTTCTGCTCTGGGCAAAGGAACGAGAACAGAGCGCACTGAATCTTGCAGTTGTGAATACCCAATGCATGCATCCTGTACAAAGCCGGCCTCAGGTCGGGGATGATGCCTGGCGTCTCTCCTCTCTCTTGTCCTTACCTTCCAGGGCTGGGTAAGTGCTGCCACTGATAACCGTTTCTTTATCTCGTACTTGAGGTGCACCATGTTGCATCAGAACCACTTCATTTTGATACTGGACACCCCTGATATTTGGTTGCAAGCACCCAAGGTCCACCTCGCGATTTCTGACTGCTTAGGCCATCTGTCCTCTCCCTGCATGCAGCGTTGGTGAGAGGGTCATTCCAGTCCTAGTGTCCACTAAAGAAGCCACACAAGGGGCTTTCTGCTCTCCCTCGCTGCCAGGGCCTAGAGCCTCGATGCGGAGATGACACAAACTCAGCCCTTTGAGGACTCTCCTGGAGCCTGAGCACTTCTAGAAGAGATGAGAGTGGAGTCCTCATCCTTCACCTCAGCAGAGGCCTCTGTGGGGCTGTTGGCCACCAGGGTGTCTGCTGCACCCTGCTTTCTGGCTGTGCAGAATTCTCTGCTCCGATCTTCTCAAAGGCCCCTCCAAACTCCTGTTAGGCTGATACCCTGAGGTCTCCCAACAGAACCAAAACTTGCCTCTGGCACCTGTGTCCGGAAGACTGCGTCCTTACCCTTGATTTATCCTTGTACCTCACTGAACTTACTTCACAGACAAGGACCTGGACTCTTCGGTGACTGGTGGAAAGGTCATTACTTAAGAAGAGCTTCTGTAAAAATGCCAGTGTTTTCAGCACCAGAATTGTGAACACAATTAGTAGGCAGGGCATGACCTTGATTCTTCCTTTCTAGTTAATGTTGATTAAAAATTGTTTTTTGAGAGCCAGATTTTTCTTGCAAATGAAGATGGAAGCATCATAACTATATTTATCACTAACAGTCCTTACTTGCCAGCGATTATCAATTAGTAAAAACAGATTTTAAGGATTAAAACAATAACATACAGTATTTATCCTCCAAACCATACTTCTCATTAAAAAGTCTTTCCAATTGGCCTGTAAAGGGCAATGTTGTCTTTTCTCTATGTAGAAAGAGAAGATTTTCAATTTTTCACCATATTTGTGTCTCTCTTCATAATTACCCGAGTGTAACATGTTTCATTTCATGCTCATGCTTTTTTATAGCATTCAAGAACTGAAAAGAAAGATCATTTACACTCCTAATCTACAGATCTAATACGTGGTTATCAAACCTTGTTATTCCCCGCTTCGGATGGTTACTGGTAGAGACAACTTCTTGTGGCTCTTTTTAAAGGCACTGCTGTATGGGCTTTGAAAGAATAATTTCCCTGGTAATGTTTTCTTACGTGTTACATGCAACCATATTCTCTACAGTCTAAGTGTCCATTGCCACCTGAAGAAACAAGAGATGTGATCACTTTAATCACAAAATTATTTCACTAATGCAAGAGTACACATAATGCAGCATTTTAATTTTGCTTACTTTAAACTCAGGATCTCATTTCACTCAAAGCACAAGTCTTCAAAAAAGCCAGATGAGTTTCCTTCTACTAATTCCTTCAGCTGATCTATGTTGTGCTGCTATCGTGCTGGGGTTGAAATAACTGTCCCTGCAGCATGCCTTAGACAAGGATAAGAAGGCAAGCCTGACTCCTTGAGGAGGTTGTGTGCTGCTTGCTGAGGACAATAGAGTTGTGGATAAATGCTGAGCCGGGTCCCCCGTCCTCCTGTTTCCAAGCTTGCCTGGGATCCAATCCCCAGGTGTGTCCCAGCCCACGCCGCATGCATGTGTATCTGCAACAAGTTTAATGCTGTTAACATTGTCCAGAAATTCATAGTGACAGAACCGGACATACTGCAATCTGGAACTCTTAACTTTTGTAAACGGGAGAATAGTGGAATGTGTACCGTCTCCAGCTAATGACTTCCCCATCTTCTCCTAGAGGCTCTTCTGCTTAGCCATTCAGGAATAGGATATGTATTAGACAACTGACATCTGGTCTGAATATCTATTAGGACCATGTGCTTTCCTCTGCTATATTATCATCCCAGAATAGATTAAGGGAAATACAAACCAAATGGGGATTTGAGGAAATTTTCAAGGGTCACTTAATAAAGTAATTTTGGTTTTCGCTTTACCAGGAACATAGCATAATGTAGAGATGATGCAGAGGCCAAAGAACAGTCTCACAAAAGAAACAACCTGAGTAAACAATCATCACTATCTTCCTTACAATTTTCAAATGGGAAACACAAACCGTTAATTGTCACAGTTACAAATAGGTACATCCTGCCAGGATTTAACCTGAAAGATGTCCTATGGAATAGCCTTGTCTTCCAAATGAAAACCAGTAGCTTTGGCTCTAGCTCTGCCCCCCTCTTCCACCTCCCCCCGCCCAACTTCCTTGCCGATGATATTCATAGTGCTTTGGGGCCTGGCTCTGTTCCTCTCCTCTGAGTTTCTTGATTTATGGCTGTGAGAGCTTCACGGCTAAATGACAAGGGACTCCACGAAAGCAAGCACTAACAAGGCTACCCAAGACCAGCATCGGGGAAATAAAGTTCAGTTGACTTGGTATTGATTTTACAATTAGACCATGAAATACTTGGCTTTGAGAATGTGTTTCACATCAAAATTCCATCAGTAAAATAGACATTATCCCTGACTATAAGACTGGTTATCTCTACTTTCTCAAGGAATTAGATTCGCATGAACTTACAGTTAATAAAGGAGCATGAGTCATGATGTTCACTAGCATAAAATAAAATTGATGCTTTATTCTCAACATTCTTACCTAATTCAGGGATAATTTGAAACTCTATCATTAAGGGGATTTAAAGTAGATGTAAAGTATATTTTACTAAAATAATTATAAATGAAGCCTAACGACACTGTGTTAGGGAGGGGTGAGGTCTAAGATGAAGGTCTGTATTTCACTACTTTTTGAGTTCACAATACTCAAACTTGCGATGCAGCAGGAGCACGGTCACAGGGGCCGGGGAGTTAACCTAAGTGTCTGGTTAAAACTGGTTCTCAATGGCAACCAAGGCCCTGCTATTCAGCTACCCCAGCTGGCAGCACCATGCCGATGGAGCCCGTTCCAACCCCATGGTCCCCTAACCAGCTCTCCAGCCACCGCAGACAATTTTAGGTTAGCTGAGCGTGCTGGCAGCTGCTGGCAATGTCCCCCTCTTCTCTTTTTCTCTTTCCCCAGGCTGCCTCTTTTTGCTGCCTTCCCATTCCCATGGAGTAAAACTATTCTCCCAGAAATGCGTTTTTAAAAATTTTGGTCCAAGGGTGACTTCAGAGAATTAAAGAATTTGTTGCTGTTGATTTCCAATGTGCTCATTTAAAATACCGATAGTAACACTGCCTTTAAAAATACAAACACAAATAAACTTCCAATAGAGAAAATAAAGAATATTTCATCAAAGGAGAAAGATCTCAGAAGTATTCTGACACACTTTTAGAAGCATCAAGTGAGGTTTCTGTACGTGTACAGGGACAGGAGAATGTGAGATTCAACCATCTAGAGCAACTAATGAAACTCAGAGTCATGAGCTTAAACTCAGAACAGGATTTCTAGAGGAATTTTTCTTTTGCAGTTAAGAAAACCAAAATATAGTTGCTTGATTTGGAGAAGAAGATCAAGATAATGATCATAATGAAGACAAGGAAACTGAATTTCCAAAGTCTATATTTTCCAATTTGCTTGAATAAATATGTAAATACAGCTATGTCCTAAATAAATTTATAAATTTTCATTATGAGAGTGCTTTCCTTATCAAGTAGCCAGTGAAGAAAGAAAGGTGCGCTGGCCGTCTCAGTCAAGCTCGCAGGGCAAAGATGAGCTGTGGAGCTTGAGTGCGTCACACGGAAGCGTTTGGCTAACACCGACGCAAATCTGCCGAGGAGTTTTACAGATAATAGAAATCATCTCTGATTACCTGAAAAACTCACTAAACAAAGAAGCGTGCTATTTTATGCATCATGGTGGCAACCCATTTGAGGGCTTTCTTATCAACTTTAGCCAACTTTTAATAATTTTTAATGAAACATATTATGATAACATAGAGCAGAGTGGAGCTGAAATCATCAGAATAAATTACAGTCAGTAAGGCTTCCAAAACTTGAGTTGCAAATATACATTATCTTTACAAACATACAAACATATGCATCATTGAATCACAGAATAAATATATATATATATATATATATTACTGTGAGCCACATTAAATACGTTTAAATACCACTACATAAAGCAGTCGATGAGCTTTGTAACTCTCAAAATTAAAAGCACTAAGAGTGTTGTGAGGGATATTAGAGAGTAGTCGTAGGTTAAAAACTGTTACTGAAAGAATAAAATTGTTCCAAGTAGATTTGTGAAAAAATAAGCAGTAATAGCGAAGAATACTACGGCCATATCCTTAATGGTGCAATGAGTATTATTTAACTAAATATGAAAAGTGACAACAGGTATTGTTGTCTGTTAATATAAGCCACTGTAAACCAAAAGTTGAATCTGTTTTCTACCTTTCTAGGTAAAATCAAACAAGCCATGGTAGATAGTAATTTCTACATTTGAAAATTAGCAGAGCTAACCTTTTCATAATACTGAGAATATTAGAAACCTGCATAATCTTTCACTTGTAGCCTGGCCCAACTTTTGTTGTATTAATGAGGGTCAACTTTTTTTTTTTAAGAAAAAGGAATAGGAAAAATAGCTATTGGACATCTTGCTTTAGAGCAGATATAGATGTTAAAATTATAAAAACATTTAACTTTTAATCCTTTCTGAAACTTTGTTTTGCATGTGTATGTATACACACATATCTCTCTGTGCATATATATATGTACATGTAACATATATGTTGGTTTTAGATCTATATGATGTTAAACTATATTTTTGAGCCTATTTATTATGTTAAAAATTTAAAAATTTTACTTTAGTGGCTGGTTATGATTTATAGATCTGCAGGGGTTCCTTATCTTAAGTTACCTTTGCTTTTGACCTCAGGCTGGTAACATGGATCCTGCGCAGCACGTGATCCTCTAAACTTCCGACCTACCTTGTGATGGGTAAGGAGTGACTTGAACTGGAATTATCACCCACAGATTTGGCGCTTACTGCACTGAAAACAGTCTTCTTATGACATAGCATTTTAATTGTTTAAATAAAGATTGTCCTAGAAATCATACTGCATGTAAAATATGAGTCAGATTTTGCTTCGGGAAAACACTGGAAGTGAAATGTAAAACATTCAGGTTATTTTTATAAAATAAAAAATAGTGTACTTTTGCTTAAATGTGATGTCTGAAAGTAAATATATAGCTTTTAGCTTTATTATTAGTTTTGAGTCAGTTACATGCTCAGTTCTGTTTCTGAGATTCACAAGAAAATGACATTCAGAATAGCACAGGAAAGGTGGAGAGCCACCCGGCGTTCTGCACGACCTGCAATCCTGCACCGGGGGGCCGCGAGCAGCCTGCAGCCGTGCACGGGGGCCGCGAGCAGCCTTGCCTTTGCTGTCTGCACACGAACTGCAGCTTTATAAACGCGAACAGCAGGAAGGGACGGCGTGCTGTGCGCTCTGTCTACGGTGTGCGTACCCCAAGGATGATGCGAGAGCCACTTAAGAAGATGAAACCACATACCTAATGGCTAAATTCCCCTTGTTTTTAATGAAATAATACCTGGCATACGTGTGCAGTAGAGCATTGGATTCCTCTTGTGAGCTTTGATCATATATCCTCAAATTCCAGTCCTCTTATTTTTGCCGAGGGAGCCAGTGTGCTCCAAGACCCGAGACGCAGGCTCTCGAGCTCCATCGCGGCTGTGGCTTTGGCTTTTCCACTAAGAGGCTCCCACAACAACTGTGATAGGTTTCATCCCCCTTATTCTCATTTTTCTCACCAGCTCTAATCATTTAATTTTAGAACTCCACGGGGGGTTGTCTTAAGAGTTTCATAAAATAATCTGAATAAAATATTACAAAAATTTAGCATAGTGCCTGGCTCCTATTAAGTGTTCAATTAATATTGACATATATTTTATTATTAAATAGTGATAAACGTTAATTATGGAAAAATATATAAAAGATGAAAATAAAATTGTGTCTGTCACCTGTCATTCAAATATTCTGAAATGACAGTGCTGCCTTTTCTTCTAGCATTTTTATATATGCTTGTGGGGAGCTGTAGTTCACATTTATTTTCATATATTTGGAAATAAATAATATATGTAATTTTATGTGTTGTTTTAACTGCATCATTTTGCTTTGATAGAGGGTTTGAAGAGGATTCTTCATGCTACCAGGCAATCAAAGAGCCTCTGTAGTTCACACATGAAAAATCAGGCCAATTCTGCTGTTTTGTGCATGTGTGTCAATGGATCCCCACAGATGGACAGGTCCTGAAGCCCAGGCAGCATTCTCACTAACTCTGGGAAAGACAATGACATATGCTGACGTGATCTCAC
>RJWT010035515.1:0-13488 GCA_004365215.1 Cuniculus paca | reverse complement strand
TAATGTGACTTACTACATACTTTCAACTATTGATGGAATTTTCTAACACAAAAATAGAATATAATGAACCTACATCACCCCACTTAAATGTATCAATACTTAAAGTGTTTTACATATCAATATTTTACAAAATATTTTAAAATGTCTGCCTGCCTTTGTTTCTGTTTGTCTTTTCTTTCCTTTCCCCTTTTCCTCTTTCTCTTTCTCTCTTTTTTTCTCTTTCTCTCTTTCTTCCCCTCTCCCCTTTTGCCCTGCCCCCTCCCCCCTTTCTCGTTTCCAGTTTCCCCTTTCCTTTCCTTTCTTGACAGGATTTTACTATGTAGCCAAGGTCTTTAACTTCTACTAGAGATCCTCCTGTTTCAGTTCTCCAAAATGCTGAGATTATAGGTGTGAACCACCTGCTGAGGCTTTTTTGTCTAAACTTTTTTTTTTTTGCGGCACCGGGGATTGAACTCACGACCTTGTGCTTGCCAGGCAGGCACTCAGACCGCTGAGCTAGATCCCCGGCCCTGTCTAAACTTCTTGAGTGGCTGGGATTATTAGCTTTACACCACGATACCTGGCTATGCAAGATTTTTTTTTTTTTAACAATGCAAACAGTATTGCTGTCATCATACCTCAGTACATAGTATCTTTTGTTCTTTTTTGTGTGTGGTAGTGAGCACTCAGTCACTACATTCCTAGCTCTTCCTTTGAGATAGGGCCTCCCTAAATTGCCCAGCCATGCTTCAAATTTGTGATCCTCCTTCCTTACTCTTCTGAGTTGGTGAAGTGACTTAGTAATTTAGGACACCATAAAATAATTTGTTGATAGGTACATACTCAACATGATAGATAGGTTTTCATTGTTTTTACGTCATATAGATTCCTTTTTTTGTTTTTTGTTTTTTTTGGTACTGGGGATCAAACTCACAACCTCACACTTACCAGGCAAGTGCTTGAGCTGCTGAGCTATATCCCTGGCCCCTTAGATTGCTTTTTAAAAATTGTCTTTATGGGAGTTTGCATGGTTCCAAGGTCAATACTTTGAAAGAAAAATTGTAATAAACTTTAGATGACGTTCAGTAATAAAACTTAAAAGGATAATTATCTAGTGCTGATCAGCAGACCATACAGTTATATTTCTCAGTTGATCATGTAATAAACTGAATTTTAGGGAGGTGTCTTACAACCCTTTGTATTTCAGTATGTGGGCTTTTTAGAACAAGAAGGAAAAGACTGAACCTTTGTTAGTATGGAATGAGTAACTTTACATCTGAAATTACCCACTGTTAGGTTGACTGCTCTGAATGCTGATTGTTGAAATTTGTGGGGGCGGGGAGGTCTTTGAGACAAGGTCTCCATAAGCTGGTCTCAAACTCATAAGGATCTTCCCTCCTCACCTCCCAAATGCTGAGATTACAGGCATGTGTCACCATGCCTGGCTTGTAATTCAAACTTCTAATTTTTATTTTTGTTTTTGCTTTTGTTTTTCAGATATTAACCTGGCCGCAGAGCCAAAAGTGAACAGAGGAAAAGCAGGTGTGAAACGATCTGCAGCGGAGATGTACGGGTCAGTACCAGAACACCCTTCTCCGTCCCCTCTACTCAGGTCCGGAACTTTATTATTTATAACTGCATTGTGTCCATCAGTGGGCATCTTCTCTATCTGTTTTCTGGATGGGGGGAGGGTTTATTGTAATGTGTATTATGTGTGCAAAAGTAATGGTTTTTAAATTGTGTTAATGTATCTCTTTTTGCCCATTTCCTTAAAAAGTATCAGTGATCCCTGAGATTTTTGTTAACAGAGTAGTATAATTGAGTCTTTGTAGCATAAATTGAAATCCTTTGAAAGTTGTTTAGCTTTTAAAAAGCTGGGGTATAAGTTTAACTTACTGTTAAATTTTTCAGTCTTTATTTTTGCTGTTATGTGTTGAATTTAGTGAACTTATTTAGTAACTGACTACTGTACAATGGTGTAAGTTGATTGGAATGTAGTGATTTACTTGAATTATTTGAGTTTATTCCATGTTAATCTTACTGATATTTGTTTGTTTGGCATGTTTCCCCCCTTCTGTTGTAAATTGATACCAGCATCTCCAAATTAATATTCTTTGATATTTGTTTTTCAGCTCCTCGTTTGACTTGGACTATGACTTTCAACGTGATTATTATGACAGGTATGTTAAAGGTATTTTCTTTTGTTTATACTGGTAAAAACTAGTGAAAATCATTTTTTCTATTATGTAGTAGTGAACTTTCTCTTTTATTATTAAAGTAATGAGTAGCTGACATTTTCAAAGAGATGTTCTGTTCTAAGATGAAACAACAAAAATATCCCCAGGTTTCCATGTAGACTAGATAATAGTGATTTTTTTAAATGGATTTCAATAAGGAAGGAGATCCCAGTAAAGTTTTTAAAATGGTCCCTATTCTTACTGGGTTTCCCTTGAACAAACCAATAAAAAAATAGAATATAGTAGGCAATATATAATTGTAAAAGTTGCTTCAGAAGTTCAGGTGTTAAGATTGATATTGTCATTTGGGAGGCATTAGCAGTTTTTTTTTTTTTCTTGGCATTAGCAGTTCTAAAAATCAAGATTACAATAATTATAATTTCTCAGGCATTCAGACCAGCATTAGTATGGGAGCCACAAGACATAAAATTTAAAAGATACATATAATAGAGCTAGATTGAGTGGCTTTCAGTGCAGGATTTAGACCTATTGTAGCAATTAGTTATCAGGAAACAGAGTGATACACTGAAAATGCATCCACATTGATAACAGTTTTTTGTTTGTTTGTTTGTTTGTTTTGGAATTTTTTGTGGCACCAGGGGTGGAAATCAAGACCTTGCACTTGCCAGGCAGGTGCTTAGGCCACTGAGCTAAATCCCTGGCCCTGATAATAGTTTTTAATAAAAGAACGGGTTTAGTTTACTCTTTCTTTAAAATTATGTGGTATGCAGAAATACATTACTAATACTTTGATACAAAGTGTGCATGTCTGTGGAATATATTTTGTAAATTGTACTGTACATGGAATATACTTCTGTTCCTTTTTTTGAGACAGGGTTTTGCTGTGTTCATCAGGCTGGTCTTGAACTCACAGCAACCCTCCTGCCTCAACCTCAAGTGCTAGCATTACAGGGGTGGATCACTGCTTTTTGTATATGTGAAGGACTCCACTCATTTTTTCATCTTAAAATAATGGTATTCCATATATTAGGTGTGTTGTCCAGGGGTGTCCGTCTCTGTCCTGTCCAGTTCAGTCCCGTGTGTTGTCATCCCCCCTCCCCCCCGTGATTGAACCTAGAGCCAGCATGGTAACACTGAGCTACATTTCCAGCTATTCATATTTGAGACGTGGTCTTGCTAAGTAGTCCAAGCGTGCTCAAACTTTGAATCTTCTTACCTACTCAGGATTACAGGCATGTGCCAAACATGCTGCACCCAAACATTGTTACATTGGTACATCAGCCTGTGCTTCTGTGTGTGTGAGTTTTTGTTTTATATAGGGTCAAAGGATATAGTTCAGGCTGTCATGGAATTCAATATATATAGGCTTATGTAAACTAACAATGATCCTTCTTCTGTCTCAGTCTCAACAGTACTAGGGTGATAGATGTGTGCCACCACGCAGGCTCACTTTCTGCTCTTAGAGGACAGGTAGTAGCTTCCTTGACTAGGGAATGCTTCAGAGAAACATTTGAACTGAGTTCATCAGTCATATCAAGGAGTTTGGCTAAAGGAGTCAATTCAATCAGTAAACAGTATGAATATACACCTGAAAGTGAACACTTAAATGTATTTGAAAAAGTGCTACATACTACATAGGCTGTGATCTGGACGGTGAAAGGCCAGAGGAACAAGGGTAGAAAAAGTTTTGAGTCTACGTTGTAAAGGGTCCGCATTGCAGTGTTAGGATTCTGTTCTTTGTGTCTCTCAAATGCATAACCAAAAATGGTAGTTTGTGTTCCAGTTTTGAAGACTAGTAGTTCAAGTTTTTGAGACAGTCTTGCTTTGTAGTTAAGGCTGCTCTTGAACTCACCCTTGTAGCCAAGGTCGTCTTTAAATTTATGATCCTCCTGCTTTAGACTTCTGAGTGCTAGTAATATAGATAGAAGCCACCAAGTATGGCTTAAATGAAAACTAGTGATTTTTTTTGTACTTTGAAAGTTCTTTTTAAAAGAATGGAGACTTTCTGGTTAGATCTGGCATTTCTTTTGCTTCTGTAAAACTTGGTCACCAATTAAGTGACTTGAAGGCATTGAGTCAGAAGCAACTGCCTTATCTTTTCTGCACATAAGAATCTCTTGTCCACAAGTGAAAACTTTATGGCTAGACTGAAGATGTAGTTCAGTGGTGGGATAGTTGCCTGCCAAGTGCAGGGCCTAGGTTCAGTCTGGAATACTGTAAAAACTGAATGAATGATTGATTGATTGATTGATAGATACCAGGGGTTGAACTCATGACCTTACACATGCCAAACAGGTGCGTGTGCCATTGAGCTAAATCCCCGGTCCAAAACTGAAATATTTATGGTCAGCCAGATCTGTGGGGTTTTGCAGCCAGTCTTAGATAGGCTGTGGGGTGCAGGTATTTTTTTTTTTCCTACTTCCCTTAGGACACAACTTACTTTTAGTTACAGTGAACATTCAATGGTGCAAACCATGAGACAATGATACTGTGCCAAGACCTCTAAAGTTGAAGAATTCTGATACTTTCTGGTCTTATTATTTATGGGTTATGATGGATTCTATGAAAGTTGTGTTTTAAGTTTATTGTAGTTGTACTGAAAATTTTAGCAGTTTATTTTCCTTATTGAGAACAGTCCAAATTAAAGTTTTATTTGGTCATGATGAAGTATATAAAATACTGTACAGTAAGTTTGAAAAACATTTTAAAGGAGTGATTTGAAAATCATTTAAAAAGTAGGTATGACATCAGTTTGGTGAAATACTGGTAGAAATATTTTGAGATTTTTTTATAACTGCTATTTGGTTCTAAACAAGCATGTATTATGTGATATGTAGCTTCATATTTTAATACTTTGTCTTGTGTTCTAACCTTAGCCCACAAAAAAAGATTTCTGTTGACTAAAAGTACCTACTAAACAACCAATTCAACTTTAATATTAAGATTAGTTGTGTGGAAATGGACTTGTTCAAGAATTTTAGATGACTACATGTCAGAAAGTTGAGCTGGATGTGATGGCTCACGCCTGTAATCCCAGCACTCTGGAGGCTGAGGCAGGAGGGTCATTTTGAGTTTGAGACCAGCCTGGACAGCATAGTGAGACCCTACCTTGTCTCAAAAAGACAAGGGCCAGGGGTCTAGCTCAGTGGCCTAAGCGACTGCCTGGCAAGTGCAAGGTCATGAGTTCAATCCCCGGAGTGGTAGAAAGAGAGAAAGAGGGAGAAGGGAGGGAGACAAAGACAGGAAGGGAGAGGGAGGGAGAGAAAGAAAGTTAGTTGACTCGAGGATTTCAGTTGGTTTGATTCCTCATCAGTGATGTTGTTCCGTATTAAAATAAGGTAGCAGTTTGGCTCTAGGATGTACTTGTAGGTTCCAGGTCTTCCATATAAATGGGAGTTTAATCAGACCATGAAATTCCCATAAATGTTTTAAGTCTGTTTCCTTACTGTGTCCAGGTCTTTTGGGTCTTAAGGTTCTGTTATGTCGTAGTCGTAGTCGTAGATAGTAGCTCAACCGAGTGGAGCAAAGAAAGATCAAGTAATCTAAACCTTGTGAATCAGACCAAGTTGTAATCAAAGCCCTTAAGTAATGTAATCTGGGTTTTCAGGTCCTTGTACTAATAATAATGTATATTGGGCTGCTATAAAAACTAAAGAAAACATGGAAGATACTCATTATATATGGTCCAAATATAACATGAGTTGATATTTACTATCACTTAGCAGTTTTTTGAGTGAGAATTCATTTTTATTATCAAAACTTCTGTTTTGTTTCTGAAAATTCTACATGCAAATGTGTACTTCTTGGCTGTGAATGTATACTTCTTAAACTGAAGGATTTAATTGACAGCCTGCCACCTTTTTTCCTTGAAAGACATTTCTAGTACACTTTGCATTCATTTTATGTTTGGCAATAGTGTTACAAACTAATTCAAAATAAAGGTAACAAAAGTTGATCTTCCTTCCTTTTTTTTTTTCTCTTTGTTTCTCTTTTGGAGATGTGGTCTTACTGTGTAGTTCAGCATGGTCTGGAACTCATGATGTTCCTCCTTCCTTCGCCTCTAGAGTGCTGAGATTATAGCTGTGTACCACCACAACTCAGCCTAGTTGATGTTTTTGTTTTGTTTTTGTTGTTGTTGGTTTCTTTTTTGGTACAGGAATCAAACTTAGGACCTTGCACTTGCTAGACAGACATGCCGCTGAGCTATATTCCCAGCCCCTAGTTGACGTATTTTTAAGTTTCAAGTTGCTAGTAAGAAACAGCTGAGTATGGTAGCACACGCCTGTAATCTCACTCCAGGATACTGAGGCAGGAGGATCACTTTAAGTTGCTGGGACCTGAGGCCAGCCTGTGCTACATATAGTGAGTTCAAGACCAACCTGGACTACGTAGCAAGACCCTGTCTCAAACCAGGCAAACCAAAAAAAGAGGAAAAAACCTGCAGTATTTCAATTCCAGTACCTCTTAAAGGAGGATAGAAAGAAGGGCCATGTGGTCATCAGCCTTGATGTAGTGAGTGTTGTTGTTGTTGTTGTTGTTGTTGTTTTTTTGGAAGCTGGAATCGAATTCAGGGCCTTGTGCTTTCCGTGCAGGCGTTTGGCCTGCTGAGCCACATCCCTGGCCCCCTATCTTAGTGTTTCTGACTTAACTGTATTTAGATATACTTTAGAGTTTAAAAAGGTAAATACTGCCTCTTGTTTTAAGGACAGGGTCCTGCTATGTAATTCAGGTTTGCCTTGAATTTACTCTGTGTATCCCAAGTTGGCCTCGTTGGCCTCAGACTGGCTGCAGTTTTCCTGCCTCAAGTCTCCCAGTGTGTGCTGGGATCACAGGTGTGTGTTTGCCACCAAATCCAGCTTATAAATGAAGGTAATTCTATTCTCACCTAAGGTGTGATCATTTTTGTACAGATTGCATTTTGCTGGTTGTATTTTGGGTAGCATGTTCTTTGCTACGTGTAGATAGATTTGGAGGCCTGATCAGATTTAGGCTTTATTTTTCATCATTTATGGGTGGGTAGAAGAGAAAAGCAAAATACTATAGTGTTAATTGTGTGCTTCTATTTTAACAAACTTGCCTTTTAACAGAAAATGTATGTGTATTCATTGGGTGTTATATGAGGAACAATGTCTATTTTGAATAAGGAATAGGTGATCTAACAGTGTTTCTGGAGTAAGAGTAATTAGTATTCTTGTTTGGGGTTTTGTGGCTGTGGATGACTAGGGACTAAGGTTTTTTTTTTTTTTTTTAATGTTTAAAATTGAAGGAGTGCTGGGTGTGGTGTTGTACACACCTGTAATCCCATCATTCTGGAGGGCTGAGGCAGGAGCATTGGCACAAGTTCAAGGCCATACTGGACTGTGCATAGTGAGATCTTGCTTCAACAAAACACCTTGAGGATAATCAAAAGTTAAAAACTTCAATGAGTTGATTGTATCTTCATGTACTGTCTTTTGAAAAGGTAATGGGTGAATTCTGTAGCCTTTAATTGCACTGCAGTTAGATTTATGATCTTTGGTTTATGTATTTTAGTGGTAAGCTTCTAAATTTTAATGATGAAATAGCTGCCTTTTTCACTATATACCTATCATCACGTTTGTTCTTATCCCATTTCTCATGTTAAAGATATTTAAAGTGCAGACTAATTGCCAGTGTGTGGAAATGAGCATAATCAACTAGTTCTTTTAAACATTCCACTAAATCTGTCTTGCGTAGTTTATAATTACTCAAATTTGTTAGGCAGGATTTTTCCTCTTGGTATTTCTACAGTCCTAGTGTAGCTCTAAATATTGATGGGAGGAATAAATAAACCCAGATTGGCTTTGAGTTTAGTGTTGAAGTTGTTGCTAGAGCAGGTCTTGCTGGAGTACTGTTTTGTATGGTTTCTTAAAATATTTTTGCTGTGAATAGTTTTTCTCATTTAGGTCAGCAACACTTTTTTTGGCGGCACCGGGGTTTGAACTCACGACCTCGCACTTGCCAGGCAGGCGCTTAGACCGCTGAGCTAGATCCCCAGCCCTAGTTTTTCTCATTTAAAATCCCATTCCACACTGATTTTTATCAGTCACTTAAAAAATACGCATCCTTTCAAAACAGAATGAACTGTGTTTCCAAAGGTATAATAAAAACTGTTAGCAGTGCACAGGTATTTAAAGCTTTAGTTTTTGTTTCCTTTTTGGGGTGTGGTCCTTTTGAGATAGGGTTTTGCTCTGCAATTCAGGCTGCCATTGAACTCACTTTGTAAACCAAGCTGGCCTTAAAATCTGTGATCCTCCTGTGTCAGCCTCCCTTAGTGCTAGTCTTTATTTAAAGTGCTGCGGCCTGAACCTGTGCTAGGCACGTGCTCTACTACTGACCTACATCCAGAGCCCAAAGCTTTGATGTTTCAGAGAAGCATTTTTTTTTTCCAACAAAAGATTGCAAAGTACTTAAAATTTGAAAAATTACGTAGAATGCCATACTCATGGAATTGATATTTATCACAGCTGTCCTGGCACTATTTTTAATAACCAGGTTTGTTCTATAAGTTTATTCTCATTTGTGTGCCACAAATACTTCTCAACTTTATGCCTTTAAAATTCACAAAGACTTGGTGTGCTCATATTTACAAAACTAAGTTTTTAGAAAACAGGTCATTTTTATATTTTGATTTTAATGAAAAGCAAGATTCATTATTCATGAACGTGTTCAGGAATTAGAGGTTATACGGCAAAACTTACTCCTGCATTAATTTCTAAAGTTTTATTGCAAGTGAATAACCCCATTGAAAAAAGATGAACCATGCACTTAATGAACAACCATGTAATTATTTTATTCATTCTTAATTGGAGAAGCTAGGATCACAGGAATTGTGTTTGGAGTGTTAAATTAGGATTGATAAGTGCCTGTGACAGCTGAGACATGGTAAATAACTGGTAAGCAAAGCAAAAGAACCAGTTCGAAAAATTTTAGTTCTTGTTCAGTGATCTTTAAGGACTTTGTAATACAGTGGTGTCTCACTTTACCAACTTAATTCTTTCCATGATTCTGGTCAAGAACCGAATCAGATTTCCCTGTAAGGTCAGCATTGAACCTAACTGTTGAAATTGGTTCAGTTCTTGTTCAGTTCAGTCTACAACCAGAATAGTGGAAACAGTAAAGTTTGCGAACCAAGGTGTACTAAAGAACACCTGGGTGTGGTGGTACACACCTGTAATCCCTGCATTCTGGGAAACTGAAAAACAAGTTTCACAGTTTAGTATGAGGTCAACCTGGGCAACATAGTTTAAGGTCAGCCTGAAGTGCATGGCAAGACCCCATCTCAAAAAAAAAAAACAAAAACAAACCAACAACAAACCAATGATTATGGTGGTGATGATAACATAATAGATTGTGTGAATGAGTGGATGGTAAAATTCATACATTAGAGGTTTTTTTTGTTGTTGTTGTGTTTTGAGGTAATGTCTCCTTTTGTAGTTCAGGCTGACCTAACCACCCCCAAACCCCATACTGGGGTTACTGCCATGTGCCACCAGGCCTAGCAGATCCAGAATTCTAAAATTTCTGGGTGCAACTAGCACTATGACTCAGTAAGTGAAAATGAGAGAAAAATAAGTATTCAGGAGTGTCTTAAATGTTGGCATAGGTAAGAAATAGGAAAGATTTGTGAGATAAGCTGTTTTTGATGTGATTGATTTGGTTACTTATGTAGAATTAGGGAGAGAATGAATAGTCTAAAACCGATTTTATCTTAAAGATTAGATAACAGGTTGTGCCATTTATTCCTGCAGGAAAGTAACACTTGGGGGCATTGTCCAAATTTGAGGAAATAGGCAGTTTTTGCTGCTGCTTTCTTCCCACACCCTGTCAAGAACCTTTCTAGGAAGATTTCCTATCCTACTAAGAGAGTGGAGAAAAGTAGTTTTGAAAGCATAAAGCAGCCATTACTTTAATATTTGAGCCTTCATTTTGTTCTAGGCTCATAAGGTATTAAAGAGTTTGAATTAATAGGCCAAAAAGTATGAGTTTTAAGTATTACTTCCATCTCATTTAGGTTACAGGAACTAGTATTAGCTGTGCTTTGTGTGTATGCGGGGAGCACATTCAATAGTTAGTTGGTCAAGTTTTTGAAAATAGGTGAAGGTGCTCAGTTTGGTAAGATACGATTCAAAGAAAGAGAGGGTTCGAAACTAAATTGCATAGCTAAGAGATGACTGCTCATGACCATGATCCTGTTTTTGAGCATTCTGTCACCCCCAAAATATACCCTGTCCTTATTCGTAGTCCCTCCATTTTTCCTCTGGACCTACTAATCAATTTTGCCTGAGTATTGGCAGAACTGTTTATTAAAACCAGACCTTGTCTCCAAACAAAAACAAACATCCAGGATCATGGATTTGATTGTCTGGATTGCAGGATCATACAATTGGTATGTCTTTTGTGATAGTCATCTTCTGCTTCAAAATATTCTGGTGATCCATGTTGTGCTTTGTATCTTTACAGTCTTCCATTCTTTTTGTTTCTGAATTAGTTCCCACTGCATAAAGGATACCTTATTTTATCTGCTCATCAGTTGATAGACATTTACATTCCTTTGGATTGCTACTTAATTTGAGATGGGACCTCTCTGTAGTTCATGCTGGCCTTGAGCTCACTGTGTAGCAGAAGCTGGCCTTGAACTTGATGCAGTCTTTTTGTCTTCCTAGCCTCCCAAATGCTGGGATTATAGATACGCACTACCATGTCCAGCTGCATTCCCACATTTTGAATAATGGCTTATGCGAATGTGGTATAGAAGTTTTGTATGGGTGTATGTTTTCATTTTTCATATAGCTGGAAAAATTGCTGAGTTTTATGGTTAATTACATGCTTAGTTTTTTGAGACCATTTCAGACTGTGTTCTGAAGCATCTGCCATTTTACATTCCCCATCTTCTGCATGAGGGGTCCACTTTCTTCACATCTTCATCAGTATTACCTTTTGTTCTTAGCTGTTCTAGTGTAGCATATGTGTAATTTCACCTTCTTGTGGTTTTGAGTGGTATCTCATTGTGGTTTTGGTTTGTATTTTCATTAAAATTAATGATTGTGTTTTTATGTGTTTGTGACCATTTTATCTGTTTTTTTTTTTTTTGTTTTTTTTTTTTTGTTTTTTTTTTTTTTTTTTTTTTTTTTTTTTTTTTTTTTTTTTTTTTTTTTTTTTTTTTGGTACTGGGGATCAAACTCACAACCTTGTGCTTACCAGGCAAGCGCTTGACTGCTGGGCTAAATCCCTGGCCCTGTGACAATTTATCTTTTTAAAAATGTACATACTCAAATATTCTGCCCTGTTTTAATGCTGTGTTTTCTTGTGACGCATGAGTTGTGAACATTGTATATTTTTGGATACAACTCACCAAATTTATTGTCTGATACTGACAAAACTGACTTAAGTTTTTTCAGTTTCTTGCCATTTGTACCTCTAAAATTATTACTGGGAGTGGTGGTGCATGCCTGAAATCTCAGCGCTTGGGAGGCTGAGACTGGAATCCACCCCCCTACCCCCCTGGCACTGGGGATTGAACTCGTGACCTGAGCTAGATCCCCAGCCCTTGTCTTTTTGAGACAGGGTCTCACTATGCCTTTCAGACTGTCCTTGAGCTCACTTTGTATCCCAGTCTGGTCTCAAACTCACAACGATCCTCCTGCCTCAGCCTCCCGAGTGCTGGGATTACAGGTGTGAGCCACCAGGCCTGGCTTGAGACTGGAAGTTGGTAGTGGGTTTAAGAGCTGTGAATTTAAGGCCAGCTTGAATTACATAGTGAGACCTTGTCTCAAGATTTTTTTTTATTTATTTAAAAAAAAAACTATCAGTTTATACCAAGAACATTTATCAGAGTTTGTAACCATTATGGTTTTGTTACAGGGTGAATAAGTTAGAGAATACAGAGCTGCCTTTGCAAATTATGTATAAACTATAGCTAGATTTCTGTACACAGGAGGATTGAACGATGCTGTCCCATGTAACTTCATGATGACTTTTTGTGTCCTCAGTGGAGTGGCCACATGGGCTTGTGGCACCTGAATGAATGGGAGACTGCATGACTGCATACAGCAGTTAATCTTGACTGGTTTTGGTGAATCTTTAATATCATTCAGTGTAAGAATCATAACAAAAGGCTAATTTGCAGACAGGAAAATAAGAGTCCAGACCACAGTTTTAGAACAGATCTCAAAGAAATACTGAAAATACTCAACAAATCATTGTATTCGTAGGTGAAGAAAGAGGTATTGTTTTGGTCGAGTCTGCAAATACAGTTTGACTGTGACTCATTTAGTCAAAATAACTTTCTTCAGCTTTACTGTCTTTACAGTGATAAATGTATTATTACTGTAGAATAGTGGAGTTCAGCAAGGAGGGCATAATTACTGGATACAAGAATCATAAAGGAGAAACTCATTTGTAGAAACTTGTGATTTTTGTCTTTTTTTAATTCATGGTATAGTTTGCATTTTTTTTTTTTCCTACGTGCCAGTTTGGAAAAGTCATTTATTTACTCAGTACGTACTGTTTTTCTCTTATCTGGCATTCAGTGTGTGCAGCAAGTGTGATAGTGAAAAATAGCCTTAGAAATAAGCAAAAGGTTAAATACATACCATGTAAAGTATATTGAAACCTTGTAAAATGTCTTTAGGGTTTAATTCAAATCTAGTGAGAAGACATTGGAAGGTTTCACCAGAACGAAAAGTGGATATCGACTTGTAACACAGTCACTCTCAGTATGCATAATGGGTACCTGATAGTATTAATCCAGGCAAGCAGTCATTTTGGCTAGGACCATGGAGGTAGCAATGGGAGAGGTAAAGAGAAGCTGAATTTTGAAATTAGTCCCGATACATACTTGTAAATCGTTGTGAAGACCTAGAAAGGAGTCTTAAGATGTCCCAGTTTTAGCCTAGGCAACTTGCTTGGAACTTACAGTAATGGCAGTTGGAGGAAGAACAAAGGAGTTAGGAAAAGGGTAAATACCACAGATCAGCTTGTTGGGCGTTTTTGTTTTGAGACAGGGTCTGTTTTAGTACGTAGTTCAAGTTATCTTTGAACCCATTGTAGTCCAGGTTAGCCCTTGAATTTGGAAATGATACATTTAAGCTTGTATAAATGTTACCCAATTTATACCTCTGGTGTTAAGTAGGCAGTTGATTCTATGCTCAAAGGAGCATTAATTTGCTATTAGATTATGAGACCATGACATTGTATGAGTTGGGTAGGGTGGGCATTAGAATTTTAAAGGCTGGGAGATTCAAAATGTCACAGAGAAGGAGGTAATAATGAAATAGAAGTGTCCTGGGAA
>RJWT010035514.1:0-13451 GCA_004365215.1 Cuniculus paca | reverse complement strand
TGGCTGCAGTTTGGACCTAGCTGCTAGGCTACCTCTGAATAAGGCGTGGTCGGCAGCATCCTGGTTCGCATGACAGCAGAGGCATTCACAGAAAGACATCGCTGACCGATGGCCACAGGGAAATACAGGGCAGGAACCTGGCATGGACCTGCTCACCCCGGGATTAGTCAGTGAGCGCCCACGGTGCCAGGTCCTATGCTGGGCGACGGGGCAACTTGGGGACAGGACGGCTCACGCAGCACCAGCCAGGCGCTTGATGTAGTGCAGACGAGGTGACGCCGCGGAGCCCCCGACTCCATTCACACGCAGGTGCTGATCCCTCTACAGCACACATCAGGCTATATAGGGGCCACGAGGGCCAAGGCGGCACCCTGAGCTCACACCGCACAACTCAGACACGTGTCACATCCACGTCACCCAGCCAGCGGCAGGGATGAATCAGGTGAGGGAAAAACATCCATGCACCTTCTCTTGGAGAAGACTGAACGCCTCCTATACCAGAAGCACAGAGCCCTCACTGCTCTGAGACATGAATGAAAGTCAGTTCCACCCTCCCAGCTCCAGGAGATACCCAGAAAACACGCAGGCTGGAAAGTGGGCAGAGCCCAGAGAAGGAGCGGGAAGGGTGAGGAATTCCACCTCGCAGCATGGAGGGACACAGCCTACGGGGACACAGACTTGACGGGGAAGGGAGGACAGAGGACAGCAAGGAGGAAGGAGGAGGGGGCAGCATGCCAGACAGCACGCATGCAGCCTGAACAGGGCAGCTGCAGCCCACTGGTCTTCAGAACCCCAGGCTTGGAAAACCTCCCTAGCCGCAGGCTGGACTCTGGTCGCCCTGAACTCTGTGCCCCTGGTGCTCAGTTAAGAGCACAGGGCCCAACTACCTAAGACCCACCAGACCAAACTACGCCGGGCGACCTCAGCAGCTTCTCTCCATCAGATTCTCCCTCCTCACATGTGCTGTGAAAGTGGACAGACTGAACCTGGCACTCGCATCTGATGCTGGGCAGATCAAGGCAGCCAGCATCTTCAGCACAGAGGGGTGGAGGAGAGGGACCTAGGCATAACAAACTGCGGAAATCACACAGAGGCCCACTGTGCAGCAGGGTAGAGCTGCACGTGGCTGTGCAACCCTGGAGATCCACTGGCCTCTCAGCACACAGGCCATGCGCGACAGACACCCCAGGTCACGCACCAGTACGGGCACAACATCCCTGAAGAAAGGCAACTTTGGACTCATCAAGAGCTGAAACTCAGGTACCCATGGGCTTAGCACTGAAGGGCAAGTCACCTTCACTGTCTGCCAGGAAAATCGTAACACTTGTCACAGAGATAGAACAAGGTCTCTCCTTCAAACCACAAAATTCACAAAGTACTGCAACCAACAAAACACTCCCAACACGTGAAAGAGAACAACGTGACCACACCAGGGGAAATCAGGCTGACTCAGGAGAGGCACAGGTGATGAATTAGGAAACAAGGACATTAGAACCACTGTTAGAGAAGTGCTCAAAGCACTCGAGGAACACGGGAAAGATGACAGTAAAACGCAGAGAATTGGAGGGCATGAAGAGAACCAAGCAAAATTTCTGGAATTAACTGGGATTCCTGAAATCCGTGGGTGAACTGGGCGTGGTGGCCACACACACGTGCTGGTCAGGGAGCCTACTGCGGAACAGGACTGGCCTGCAACACTGACCCTGGGGACGTACAGCTGGCCCACACCTGGGCCCTGCCCTGCCCCGCCATGACAGCCCACTGTTGCTGACTGGACAAGATGGGGGCCATGCACCCTGGCTCTTCCAGGCGGACCCTGCTCAAACACACCCCGCCTCCTCGGCCAGTGTCCTGGACAGCCCAGCCCATCTCTGCACTGAGGGGCACTGAGCACCAAGCTCTCTGCCCTCTCAGGTGCCTCCCTGGCCCTTCCCGGGGTGTCCCCTGAAGAGAAGCTCTTTAGTATCTCATCCCTTGGGCTCTGTTTCGTGGAAGACAGCACAGAAAATATCAGTGCCTTTGCTGATAGCACTAGAGAAAGCATCCAAAACAAGATGCCCAAAGACAAAGGCCAGAAGCAAAGGCCTCAAGGAGCTGTGGAAAGCATCAGCATAAGGCGTGCACACATGAAGGCAAGGCAGAAAATTCTGAAGCAACAATGACTGAACATTTTCCAAATGCTGACAGCTATAACCTTCAGTTCGTGGCACTCAAAAGTTCCACACAAGGTAAAGACACAGAAAACCGCACAAAAGCAGATCATAATCAAATCTGCTAAGAATGATGGTAGAGGCGTCCAGAGAAAGCCTATAAGGCAGCAGAGACGAAGAGACCAGGGGTACGAGCAGCTGCAGCAACTGCCCCCCAGAAGCAGGCAGGGGCCTCCGGCGGGGGAGAGCTCCTGGCCCCAAGTGCCCAGTGGGGCAAAGCTGCAGGGAGCACATGAATTTTCTTCAGACAAACATGAGCTGATAGAAGTCTCTGAATGGGAAAAAACAAACAAACAAGTTATATCACATACAGGTACAAATTCTCTATGATGAATGTGATCATTATACATATATCTAAAATGTACCAATGAAATCTGATCAAAAATAGAAAATATTATATATGTAATCATAAAAAAAAAAAGAAGTCACTGCTCCCAGCCCTGCGCTAGAAGAACCAGCATCAGAGAAGTTAATCAGCCGAAGAAAAATGCTGCCAGATGAAACTTGGCTCCCGAGGAACGAAATGCATCAGAGACGGGAGCCATGGCAGGACTGAGGCTCTGTGGCACCGCGCTGGCCTCGCTCGTGCGACGCCCCGGCTCCACGGCCACTACTCGAAGAAGGAAGGAAACGAGCATAGCCAGCAAATCCATAAGGAAATACAGCGGGTGGTAAAAACAGCCTCCCAAAAGCCGGTGAGCCTCGCCGCAACCAGGGTGAAAGCGGGGAGAAGAGGAGGTGGGGGAACCTGTCCACCTGAGCAGGCCCCTCTGGGCAGCTACCAGCACTGAACCTCCGTCGGGCGTAGGCTTACAAGGACGGCGGCCTTCTCCGCTTCACGGCCTGCCCCACTACTCCACGCAGGGTTAGGTGTCAAGTGCCAGCAAAAGCACCATCGCTGTTCAGTGGAAAACAAGTGGAAAGGAACATTTACTTAGTGAGTGTGAGTAGCTTGATGGCAGGTACATCCACAGAGAAGGCCACTCAGGAGAAAGGCAAGCAAAACCCTGCCTACGATCTCCCTGTGATGGGTCCACAGATCCTCAGGGCCTTCAGCTGACCCCGGCATGCCTTCCTCCACCGGATGCCCTGCTGCCTGCGTGAGACCTCTCCTGAGGCAGCTCTGCCTCCACGTCCTGCCACTGAGTCCTGCCCTGCACCACGAAGTGCGTCCTGATGCCAACAGGAGCTCATCCCAGGACTCTCCCGTCTGGCCTCATTTACAAGCGATGCCTGCCTGCCGTGGTCATCTGTGCTCCCACTCACGTGTGTGAGCTGTCTGCCACAATTTCCCACGCTCCCCACGGCATGAGTGAACACCATGTCTACTCAGAAAGGAGGTGACTGGATCTTTCTACTATCAAGTCCAAATTTTCTCCTACACCATGTAAGTAACAGCTGACCTGGAAATAATGTAGCATCTTTGCTTCCCTCAGTCTTAGGCTACCTGTATTGGTTTTACTGAATCCCCTCTGACCTCACGTGCACCTGTCCATCGGCAGATGCTATTTGCATTTTCAGATGTGAGGTTTTCCAAACTGGGCTGGGCAGTCCATGACCCACTCTGACCTGAGGACACTGCCTCTGCTCTCTCCTCCAGCCCCTTTATGTGCATCTCAGCACACAGCGCTTGGGGAACATTCATATCCTAGCACGCCTTGGGGAGTTAGTATACTCATAGTTTTTACTTGAATGTTTTCCTGGAGAACATGCAACATAGTATCACATATACATTCCAGCACCAAATCTTTTGTTGTATGACCCTGAGTAGTTGAATTTAAAGGGGAAAAAAAAAAAAAAAAGAAATGAAGAAAGTCCAGCTAAAGCCTCCTGGGTCTGTTTCACTCCACCGGGGACAGGAAATGCTTTACATCACATATTACTGACTCGCTCTCTCAGGTGCTCTGAGAATCTTCACGCTACTGAACAGTTCCGGGGTAATTTGGGGATTCCAATTTCCAACTCCTATTTTCCATTACTGCAAGTAAGAACTTTTCATTAATTTTAAGGAATATTGTAGAAATTATTAAAGTCACTTCTCTGATCCACAATTTCCCCAAATTTCCAGTATTATGAAGCATAAATCAAACAAAATTGAAGTTAATTTTCAATAAAATCTTTGCATTTTATCAAAGTCGATTTTAAAAACCATCTTTCTAAAAATAAATATCTTCTATTTAATACATAAAAACTATCCTATTCACAAAAATACCTGTGCTTAGCTGTGATATGCACACAGTGGATAGTACATATTACAGTTTGGTCTTCATCCCCCTTAACTTTTACTACCTTCAAAGAGAAGAAACGCTCCTCGTCTAGCACTGTTTAAATACTCAAAGACAGTATGCTTTCTAAATATTATGCAGCAAAAGTAATTCCTCGGCAAAAAGCAGCCCTTCTGGATCTGCAGGCCACTGCCCATAGGACATTCCCTGTTTTTTGTATCTGTGGACCACAACCAGCAATTGTATACGATCGCCGCACCTGGAAAAAGTTCATTATCTCTGCTAATCTTCCATGCACAGAAGTACAAGCACCTGGGAATACAGATTGATGCCAGTGTTAATGAACTCCCAGGGCACACAGGAGGCACATATGTAGGCAAACCATCCCTCTTTCCCTAGCTAGCGTGGAATACAGTGAAGGTAGCGCATGTCTACTTTCAGCTCAAAGAGAACTTACATCTATACTGCATATGAAATGGAGTTCTAAGTAAGGTCTTAATACCAGGAGGAAATGCAATCAAGTCTAGTCTGTCTTCTTCAGCATGTTTAGATAAACTGATCTAGTGGCTTTTCCACTTACTGCAAGTTTTTCTTTATTAAAGAGAACTTCATAAAGGCAAGATAATAGAGCTACCACATTAAAGTTATTAAAAACACATTTATGGTACAGCAGAACTTGACACTGGAAATGAAAAGAGATAGTAAAGAAATAAAAATAGTAGGCGAGTGAAGATTCTGTCATCCTGGCAACAATGAGGTCGGTGGCTTCGTGCACAGTACACAGCAGGTGCTCAAGTCAGCTGTCACTGTCACCACAGCCACAGCAGCAGAGCAGCGCCCTCATGGGCCCATCTCCATGCAGGTCCCACTCATCCATGCCCCCCACTCCCGCCAAATTCCTGGTCCAACAGACCTGGTTATGTCTCTGCACCAGCGCCCAAAATGGAGGTGCTGCCCCTGTGGGTTCCTGGGTCACAAGCTGGCCACTCAGGTGTGGTCCTCTTTCCTCGCTCCCTTGTCTCCCAAGTGAGCACCCTGTCCCCAGACCTGACATGCCAGGGTAATCCCATTGTCTGATGTCCAACCTGACGCACCCAGATGAGCCCCACTGACTGACCCCTGACCCGACACGGCTGGGGGAGCCCACTGAGGCAGGGCTGCACAACGTTCCCTTCCAGGACTGGGACAAAATGGGGTCCTGCTCCCAAGCAGCAATCTCAGCACCCTGTCTTCGTAAGGCCGGATGTAATCACATTTTATGGAAAGTGGTTGTGTAGGAGTCTGAAAAGAGAAGCCTGCTATTTTACTAAAATGAAGCAGAAAGGCTCACGAACCACCAGGTTATGGCGAGTCGCTGGAATCGGTGCGGGTGAGCTGCTGCGGGCAGGACTGTGTCTGTCACTGGTTCGGATGCTTTTTAAAATTCAGGACTTGTGTCTCTGGTCTAAATTGCAGGAAATGCACTCTCCTTCAGTGTGAAAGCTGGAGCAGGGCCTCCTACCCCTTGCGCACTCCTGGAAGTGCTCTGCAGGGCAACCCTTCGGGGTGCCTTCAGGTCACCAGCAGTCAGAGCTGAACACAGGCCGCCGAGAAACCCATGACGGGCATGCCCACGTGCCAAGGAAAGCCCTTATGCAAGTTCGCTGTTGCAAGGAGCCACTTCCCATCTCTGAACTCGCTACGCCCCAGGCAGGCCGTCCCATTGCCCCTTTCTGGTGACCACTCCTCTTCCCCACGCATTTACCACCTGGGTAAGGGGAGAGAATGGCTGAGGTTGTGGGGGCCACCCTCAACACCCCCACTCAGCACCTTTCCTTGCACCGATGCTTGAACCCTTCACGATAGTTTGCTTGGTTCTGAAAGCCGAAGAGAACCCGCATGGCAGTGCACACCTGCAATCCTGCACTCCAGGAGGCAATGGCAGGAGGACTGCACGTTAAAGCCCAGCCTGAGCCAGTAAGCACCTGAGGGAGAATCTTTCTCAAAGTAAGCAAATAAAAGGGCCATGGATGTAGCTCAGTGAGAAGGCCTTCGGTCCAATTCCCAGTACCACAAGCGGGGGCGGGAATAAAAGTCTAACGGGTGCCAAGGAAGGGCACATGGCTCTGGTAAAGGCCCAGGTCTCTCATCCCTCACCGAGACCATGGAAACGCTCTCTGACCTCTCCACTTGGTCCATGGTCACACCCAAAGCACAGGCACAATGGCCCTACCCTGTCCGCACATCGCCCACTCCCATGGAGAGCTCAGCAGTCTTCCCTGCTGACTTCCCACCGACATCCAGTGGCCCCCACTGAGCCTGCCTCTCACCACTGCAGGCGCAGCCCTCTCTGCCAGCCGCTTCACCAGCCTGCATATCTGCTTCCCGTCCACTCCCATCCAGGCGCTGGCTCCCACAGAGCCCGGCCTCCTCTCACCTCGTGCTTAAGCACAAGCTGCTGCTCAGTGGCAGCGAAATGGTTAGATGGGGAGACGACTGTGTCTGGAGGGACCCCTGTGACTCGGGCTTGCTGGCGAGGGCTGCAGGCTGTCACTTCTGATACCGAGAGCTCCTAAGATGCTGTCTCCTGGAACACAGGGATCCCCTCGTCAGCTGGGTTTCCCTTCTACGCCCTGAGGTGGAGACTGAATGAATCCTCCATTCTCGGGCAACATTCCATGGGCACACACAGAAGACGCAGAGGGGTATTCCTAGCGTGGACACAGAAGGGACCTGCACCAAAAGCAGCCCCGGATCGCAAGGGGACGTGGAGGATCCGGCTGGTTCACAAGGCTCTGATGCGAAGAAGCCCAGAACCTTGGTTTCTGCGCTCTGCTGGAGTACCAGGCCGTAGCGAAATCTGGACAGAACCACAGGCTGCTGAAGCCACCGGCGCTGCAGGCGCTTTCTAAGGGCTGTTGGGAGCAGAACAGGCTGTCCTCCACGCACCAGCGGTGCAAATTCACACCGCCTCCAGGTCTGCATGGTGCGAGCAGCCACAGTCCCTCAAACCCCAGTTCCTTGGGAACCCAGGCAGGGTGGCCGGAGTCAGCTGGTGATGCAGGATGCCCAGTGAAATGCCATGCTCGGGACAGCCTTCCATCAGGACAGCACCTCTTCGCCACTCAGGCAGGGCCGGGCCTCTCAGACATAGCCTCGCTCAGGGCTCAGGGACGAGGCCCACACAGCGGGAGCTGAGGGCCTGCTCTCCAAAACAGTGGAGAAACCAGGAGCAAGAGCAGAGCCCAGACACTGCCACACAGAAGGCGAAGTCAACCAGGGTTACACTAAGGGAGGAGCAGGAGCCGAACAAGGAGACTCAGAAAGCACTGGTGAGGAACAGAAATTCAAATCCAGACCAGTCCTCTCCAACACCAAACCCTAAGGATACGAAAGCCAGAAAAAGCTAGAAAAGAAAAGGAGATTGTAAGACTGGATTAAAACAAGGGTCAGAGCACTCTTCCTATTCCCACGAATCTACACTGCACCTGACTCCTGGTCATGAGGAATCTACGAGCGCACAAGGTGCGCAGCACGGAAGGACAAAGTGCAGCGAAGAACGCCAGCCCCGTTTCCCCAGTGCCCGACAGCACGGGGCAGGATCGCGCCGAGTGCCTCCGAAGTTACATGCTACATTTCTGGTATTTTATTGCCCTCCTAGTGTTAATTAGTACTATACACACTTTGCGCATTTTCAGCTTAAAAACAAAAAATGCACCAACAAACAAAACTTCCCTAGCATAGAGAAACTGCACGCAGGGTGTCTGTGTTCAAGGGCCCCTGACCTCACGAGCACCCTCCCTCTGCACTGGAACCGCGACTCATCTGAAACGCGCTGCCGCTGGCTCCTGGGACTGCACCTCGGCCCGCTCGCCTGCACACCACTCCGAGTGCCTCCTGGCAGCCACACACACGCGAATAAACAGCCTTGCTCAGACCCAGCTTTCCCTCGGACGAGAGACCGATTTTGATTTTCCTTAGTCACTCATCTTTTTTAACATACATAAAACAAAACCCAAACCCTTTCCTAAAAAGTTCTATTCTTTTTAGATCTTTATTTACAATTTCTTCTTGCAACATGTAATTCTCCAAAACAGTATTTAATGTGCTTAGCAATTCAAATTTCAGTGACTCCCACTAAACCTCAGAACCTGAACTGTGACCCAACTAAAAGCAACTTAACAGCCTGCCCTTTCCTGGTGGCCTCTGAGGTGAGGGTTTGGGGACGGCCGGCCACGCTCTGCACGGCACGCTCTCTATCTGAAGGCCCAGCTCCCTATGCCCAGGCCTCTTCTCCCTGCCCACCCACACCCTCGCCACCAGGCCTAAGCACCCCACCAGGGCCTCAGGAGCCAAGGACAGAGGGAGTCTTAGGAACTACCCTTTCATGACAGCTGCCTTCACACAACATCATTAGCACTGGATTTTAAGTTGTTTGCAAGACATTCAAAAAAGTGGGAGAAATAATTTTATAGTTAGGATTTTAGTTTTTAATCTGTTTAGTGTTTAATGTGTTTTAAGGCAATGGGTATTGCTTTCCCTCAGCATCGGACAGAACTGTGGCTAGCACCACCTGCCTGTTCAATGACCACATGCAAAGAATCCCACCCTTTCTGACGGTGTCCCTGGGACAGGGGTGGGATGAGGAGAGCCCACTTCCTGCGCGTGGGGACAAGTGGGTCCTCTGCAGGGCAGGCTGGAGGAGAGATGCAGATGGAGGCCTCCAAGGACACATGGGCAGCCACTTGTCTGCCAAGGGCCATCACAAGGCCAGGCATCATGTTGTGCTGCACTAGGGGTAGCGTGAGCCCAAGAAGAAGGTGGGCTCCTGCCCACAGAAGTACAGCTGGACGTGAGCTCTGCTGCTGGCCAGGCCTGCTGCATAAAATCACGAACCCACAGACAGCTGTGTGTGGATCGCTCATCCCACTCCCACAAGGCCACTTCCAGAGGGAAATGGAGGCAATCATTGCTGTGACCTTTATGGGAAGTCACGGCTTTCGTCGAAGCCTGATGTAGGACGTATGAGAATTCTCTGCTATCCTCAGTTTTTGTAGAAACCTAAAACTGTTCTAAAAATTGAAGTTTCTTTCTGAATATGCTCGGAAATTTTAAAAATTAGATTTCCCCAATCATACATTAAAATTTTAACATTTCTAAATATTTACTCATAATTAAAACCACAAGCCCAATACCTTCATTCTCTATAATGCTCATAAATTACAGGGCAGACAAAGCCACAGAACACAGTAATGATGAAAAAGTGCTGGATGACCTCCAGTGAAGCTGGGAAAGTGGCTAAGACACCCAGCTCCTGAGGACTAGCAGTGCAGACACACTCCTCTCCAGGACAGCCAGTGCACGGCCAGCACAGAAGTGGCTCTGCAAAAGGCGCCCAGCAGGGGACACGGCAGCAGGCGCAAGTGTGCCGAGGACAGCAGCCCCTCCCAAGACCTCTCTTGCCCCTGTTATCATCAGCAGCAGACAGCAAGATGCTGAGCAGAGCATCGAGCAATGAAGTGCTGTGGGGACAAGAGCCATGGTTCAAAGCCAGCATGAAAAATGCTCTTTAGGGAAGGGCAAGCTGGAAATCATCAGGCTTCACAACACGGGCTCAGCCTACCAGCCTGATCGCTGAACGGGGTCAGGGGACCTGTCTGAACTTGAGCACCTGCCCAGCAAGGCACAACACATCATCAGGAGTCAGGGACACGAGACAAAGCCTCAAGTTATCTTTACATTCTGAAAATAATAGCCATCGCACAAGAACAACCACAACGGAAGAGCAAAAAATCGACTACCAAGCATACCAGGATTTAATGACCAAATTGAGAAGGGGTAGGAGAACCAGACAATGAAGAAGAACACGGAAATACAGAGACGTGCTCAGGGGACACAAGGAACCTGGTGAGAAGGTCCAACACAGGGCTGACCGAAGCCCGAGCGGGAGGGCAGAAAGAGAAAGGCAGAGCAATCCCACCAGGGAGATCACCCCAGGGGCGGAATTCGACAAGTCTATGCAGACTGAGTGTGTACACACTTGCACACTCAAATGCACAGACACACTAGAGTAGTGGTGGTGAACCTCTGGCAAGCATGTTACTGTGTTTTGTCTTTTTTGAGACAGGGTTTCACTACGCAGTTCAGGCTGGCCTTGGGCTCACTTTGTAGCCCAGGCTGGCCTCAAACTTGCAGTGATCCTCCTGCCTCAGCCTCCCAAGTGCTGGGATTACAGGAGTGCACACCACGCCCAGCCTCTGTTACTGTTTTTAAGACCAAAGATGTTAATGCAGCGTTGTTTTCTCTGAACTAAAACCTCAGTACTCAGGTTTAATTACAGCGCTGGTGCTTTGCAATAAATGAGTGGGTTTTGGGTTGCAGTTTGGGCCCTCGGTCTCTACAAGGTTCATCATCACTGCATTAGATGGTACTCAAAATCAAGTCAAAAAACTCCTTTTTTTGTGAAAAAGTGAAAAATGAACCCTGCCAGAGAAATAAGAAACATTACCTTCAAAAGAAGATAGCAACCTATTCATCAGAAACACAAAACGCAGAAATTTAGGAGTGCTGCAAGAAAAAATTGGCAATTTAGAATTCCATACCCAATGCAAGTATTCTCTGAGAATCTGCTCCAAAGCCATTCAGCAGGGCTAGTAAGACTTATGTCTCCCTGAGGGACAGAGGGTGGCAGTAAACAGGAAGCTGGTCACACACATGGGTATTAACCCAGTAAGGACATACACTGAGGGAGGTGCCAGGTCACCCACGTCCCAAGATGGGCACGGAACAGACCCTAACGAAACCTGCAGTGACATAGGAACCAAAAAGAGTCAGGTGAACTTGTAGATCTCAACACAGAGAGGACAGGAATAAACACAGATGACTATGAATACATAGGAAACTGAAACCCATCATGATATGAACACACAAATGAATAAAGGGAGGGAAAGAACAAATGATGGAGAAGGGATGGTAGAATTAAGAGAATTATAATTTGGCAAACAGTAGTAATAACTGATGTAGTTAAGAAAAATCAATAGAAGCTAAAACTGTAGAGTGAAAATGTGACGAGGATACTTTTACATGGTTTCAAGGTACTCTCCTCAAAATGTTTAATAATTACAAAAAGTGAGAAAGTAACTTCATTCCCCGGTGCCACAAAAAAAAAAAAAAAAAGTAACTTCATTACAAGGACACTGTGTTAATCAAGTGATCAAAAGTAACATAAGCAGTGCTGAGACAAATGGGAGTCATAGAGTACCTGATAAGATGCATCGAATTCTACACACACACACACACACACACACACACACGCCCATGAGAAAACGGTCAGCAGAATCACTGCCCTATTATCTTCAAAGGTGTCAAGGTCCTGAAAGTCAAGACAAGTCCAAGGACTACTCTGGATACCAAGAGACCAAAGAGTCAAAACCCTGAAATGCAGCCTGTTACTTTGAGCTCCACAGCACAGCACGGGGATCACAGGCTGACCCCTGGCCTGGGGGCTGGGCAGCAGCAATGTGCAAATGCTCATCTGTTGACTGTGACAGCTAGACAGTGCGGTGTGCAGGAAAACGTCTTTGTTTGTAAGAATGACACGTTCAAGCAGAGGGTCTCAAACTTCAGCGGACCTCACACTGACTGACTGGCAGACTCATCAAATCATGCTCCTGGGCCCCAACCTGAAGTGTCAGATCCAGAGCAGAGACCAGTGTCCCCTCCCCCAGACAACTCTCAACACTTAGGTCTCACCTCTCTGAATTTGCGGAAGAGCCGGTCAGTCTGGTAAGCTCCGACTGTGATTTCTGGGAGATAGACAGGGATAGTCGTGAAATTCAGCACTTCCAACTTATCCTGCACCCTGAAAGACAAGATACGCAAGGGTCACACAAAACCATTCCAGTAAATACAATAAAGAGTGCCAAGTCTGATTTTTTTTAACAGCTATATAAAAAATTTACACACTAAGACAAACACTGCTCATTCCCGAGCATCCATCTCAGAAACACAAGCTCAGTGCAAGACCTTGAGGCCTGTGTGGGAGGCTCTGTCACGCTGGAACCAAGGGCGAGTCCGGCCCACGCCTGCGCCCTCGGATGGCGGCCTGCCAGGAACAAGGACACTCGGGAAACACGAAGGCGCCAACACATGCGTAACACACAGGGGCAGAGGAAGAAAAGGCTACCTGCGACCAGCTTCATCACAGTGCTACGCGCACAGCGCGTGCTCGCTCAAAATGTGCAACATCAGTGCCTCTCTGGGGAAGGAGCCAGTAGCACCACCGCCGCACCTGCACCCTGCCGCTGTGCGTGGCGAAGCAACAGCGCGCTGTGGAGCCTGGGCCCTGGGGTGGCCGACACCACCACCCATGTGAGGTCTGAGGCTTCATATTTTTGGCACCAATAAATATAACTCAGGGACATTCTCCTTGCCATTACTACTGCATTTTGATGAGTGCTAAAATATTTATACTTTGTCATAATTTGCTTACTTTAAATTTAATCTGAATATAACCATTACATGATGAAAAACATTTTTTAGGCTTTTAGAAAAAGCATGAACAAAAGTATCCTTTTTTATAGGCTCAAAACAAAGAAAATAATTATTTTCAATGGCCACTTTCCCACCCATGAGTTGGAAAGGCAGTGGGCGTTTCCTGCTCATGAAGGCTCCAGTGGAGGCTGTCATGTGCCTGGCTCCCAGCCACGACTTGTGCAAAAGAGTCTAGGCCTCCCCTGAGCCCAGCCTGGTCCCCAGGGTCAGAGACAGGCGGGGGAAGGCATGTGAGGTGGGTCATGCTGCCAGCAGCCACAGCGAACAGAGGACTGCAGCAGGTGGAGCTGTACCCTGCACACTGAAAGACAGGACTGCTTTCTTAGTTTTAGGGCCGTAAGTTTTACCTACCAAAAGATACGCAAGTATTTATAAAAACTCAAACAAGCAAATCCTAAAGTTGGTAAAGAGCACACGGTGGCTGTATTTTGTTTGACTGCTTTCTCTGACGAACGCAATGCAGGCATCTGATACAGTTCTACAC